>DWQK01004315.1:0-10560 GCA_018231225.1 Noctuana stator
GAGCAGCGTGGTGGAGTATGCTCCAGGCCTTCCCCGGTTGTAGGGAGAGACCCGTGCCCAGCAGTGGGACATAAAAATGGTTGAAGCCATATGTTGAAGATGTAATTTAACTTCTAACATACCTCACGTAGATAATAGGTACCATTTATATAAATCGATCGAAGAATTTTTTTAGGGTGGCGTTAAAACTTTTATAATTGATAGGTTTTTGAAGTGCAATTTATATTATTTGATTACATACAAACAAGATCGGACAGAACCACACCCGCAACAGAAATAATAAAAAAATCATATAAACTTCCGCCCCTCTGAATGTTAACCACACTGTTAATTAATTCAGTGGACACTTTGGTACCTTATAATAAATTGAAGCATTAAAGGAAACATTTCCTTACTATTATATTTCCCTCTCTCCTCATTAAACCGACACTGAGTTGAGAAGAGTACTCAGGTCTTTACGGGGCAATGCTTCCGAAAAACATTTGAAGCACCCTCCCATAGGATTTTATTAAAACAGGAAGAGTTATCTCTGCCTTTACTAAGTGACTCTTCCTATTTACAGCAATGTGCTTTTTATTTATTTTGTGAAGTCCTGACTTTTATACGTTCATAAAAGGTTGCACCGTCTTAATCAATTTAAAGCATCTTCGTACATCGTAAATTCGTAATCAATTTTTTAAGTCTCTAGAATATTCGTCGTCGTCTCTGCGACCAGGATATTGTACTATAAGAGATGAAAGGTTTTAGAAATATTTAAAAAAGTTATGTAGAAATTTCGTAGAAAACTCGAAATTTAATATTTAGCTTCTTAGGGACTATATAAATATCATGCACAAATGTTAAGTAAAGTATAACCCCCTTTTTATGATGAAGTCTGCTCAAAAACAATTAAATAATTGATCGTCATTAAAAAGCTGATGAGGAATTGAGGTTTGAAACTGATCACTGGCGCACATTGAGCAACTTGCGCCTGGCAACACGATTTGAAGGCACGCACGGAATTATGCTTAATTACCACTGCAAAAAAGGTAAGACCAAATTATGATACCAAATTACCTGTTTCTTGGGGTGACTGAACTGTTTCAGACCAAAGTAATGTTCGTATGGAACGTCGCTCTCGCGTAATCCAACAGTTTTACTTTCATTGCTTAACTCATATATTAAACAAAACGCAACTTATTGAGCTAAACGACACTGTTTCATCCGTTTAAGACTTGAATGTTAGACGTTTATAATGAGAAGATTACTAAATGAATAATGCAATAAAGATAACAAACATTCCAGTTAATGTTTCATTGCACCGTTAAAATGTTTATAAACAAGCTCGCGTTAATCGGATTTTAATAACTATTCTGTAATTAAACCGCTAACAAAGCTCTGTTGAATTAATTCTACATCCTAGTGCTTCTATCTTCAGCTCCCAAGCTCTTTTTCTTTTGAATTAAATGTCTCTCTTCTAGTGAATATCTTTGTTTTCTTTCTTATGTCTTCTTTAGTAAATTCAGTAATTTCGTCGTCAGTCGTTAGTCTAGTGTTCCCTTTCGCAACTTTGAAAATGGAAAAATATTATTGGGATATCCTTTTCCTTTCCTTTCAGTAACTAGAATTTAGTACATTAGCCTGTTCTCACTTAAGTTTGGTAAGGTTTTAAAAAAATTTTTTTAAGAATAGGTATCTCCAATTTAATAAAGTTGGATTCTGAAGTGCGTGGGTGTGTGTGTGTGTGTGTGTGTGTGTGTACAAATTGTACTTTTTATGAATACAGTCAATTTGGGCCTCACGTTTTCAGTTTATTAAATTTAAGTTTTACGTGTAGTTTCGAGTGTTCCCGACACCGTTTGTACTTATAAAAATGTAAACAGACGAATCGTTTAAAGAAAGATATTTTTATGAACACATCATTTTATCATTTTTGTACCCTTAAACCCTCTTTCAGATTAAAATATTTTTATGTTATTAACAAAATTAATTAACAAAACAGCGCTACACCCTTTCTTATCGTTCAGATGGCAATTTTCGCTTATCTTTCTATTTTTGTCCAAAAATACTTTACAACAGAAAAATAAACATCATACGTATTCATTGTATTCAATGCGGGCCTAGAAAAATTCAGTGTACAATGAACCAAAAACTTTTTCCATTGAACCAGCTAAATACAAAAAGTTCCGTAAAAAATACGCTTCATTTTATTTTTGCACTATCAAAGCATCCGTACTTCGTTTTGTATTTCGTTTGCTTTTTTCTATTTATTTGCGGGAGCCATAATTTTACTCTTGACAATGTAGCAGTGGATTATACTAGCTTTTAAAAACGATGCTATTCGTTCAAAGCGTAATTTTATGGATCAAAGAGATCACCTGGGCGCTTGGAAATGAACCTAGTTGAACTTGCATCCCTTGCGTCGCTTTTTCATTAAAATTTGATTGCATTCGAAATTAAAAGCAGTAAACAACGATCACAAAAGAGGGACTTTGTAATTTCATACACAATACAAGATATTTTAAAAGCGGCCTAAAAATATAATACGTACTTATGCACGTAGCTTGTTATATTAAACGAAAGATAATAAAATTGTAATGATTAATGCGATATTATTTATATTTAGCCAATTCAGATAAAGTACTTAATTATTGGGGCATTAATTACATAGCTATTATTAAAATATCTAACCTAACCTACCCTAACCTAACAGACAAGCGGCATGCTATTTCGATTTGTTTAATCGTAAAACAAGTTGAGTTCGCAGAGACACAACGCTTGCAACACTTGCAACACACTTCCACTTTCCTCCTCCTACGTTAAGTTTGGTTAGATTAGTTCCTTTTCCACTTTCCTTCTAGGTTAAGTTAGGTTAGATTATTTCCCTTCCTACTTTTTTCTAGGTTAGGTTAGTTTTCTTTGTGATTTATCTTATCTCTCTGACAAGTCTCCAAACCTTGTCTTTACGAAATTCTGCAGCAAAAGCTAGGTAATATAAATACGGGTATAACTATTTTACGTAACTTAAAAACGTTTGTGGGTCAAGAAAAAGATCTGAATATTTTAAAAAAGTAAAAAGTTACTTTTTAAATAAAGTTATATAACGTATCTTACATCTAAATGTTACTGAGTTGCGTATCTAATGTTGTAATAAAATGGTAGGTACTCTAATGATTATTACGGTAAGTGAAAAATTATATTCAAACATAGAATTTGTCTCAAAGGAATTTCGGTAAGCAAGACTAATTAGTAGTTAGAAGTTTGCAACTGAGACGGCGCGGCGGCGGGAGGTACATTGTACATTTCCGATGTCGTGTCACTCGAGGAACAGTAATCTTCGTAAAATGCTCTAGGTTAGAATTAGATCATTGTGGAATAAACGAAGGATAACGATATAAAAGAATTGAGAATTTTGGCCTACATTTGAAGTGTTTCGTTATTGGAAATCGTGATGAGAATACCAAAGGAGATAAATGGGTGGGACAGGGAGACGTACAGCCTTCGTATATTACCTATTGTATGTTATGTGATCTGTTGTGTATCTTATATGTGTATATTATCTACTCGAAGTCGATAAAATAATTCAAAATAGAGGAGTTTCTACGATCAGCTTTATACAATAATATAAAATAAAAAAAAATAAAAAAATAAGTTTATTGCCACAAAATACAAGAATACAGATAGACACGTTACATTATAATTATTAACAATGGGAATGACTCAGCTTTCCTGGCACTAGAATAAGATCTAGAGCTACGCTGATTTTCAGTCATCACCTACCTACTCCCTAAGGTGATATGCGGGAGTTGCCAGTTATAGGTCCCATGTAATGACATTGAGCATTACCGTGAAGAAGAAGAAAAATAAAAAGAAACATTGAGTAATAATATTACAGACATCAAAATCAAATGAAACTAATATGAAACAAAAAAGAAGAAACAAAAAAATCTCGTAGAACTGTTCTACGAGATTTTTTACTTAGTCTTTTTGTAAATGTTTTGGTAATGGTAGCAAACGCGCTGATATCTATAAAACAATTTCTTCCTTTATTATAAAAAATAAATTAAAAATATAGACAGCATTGCTCTAATTTGTTCTTATATGCATTTATTGTATGGTATTATTAATTTATTATTGTATTTTTTTTATTTTTGGTTATGTACATTTTCTCTTACAACCCTTCCAACTTTCCTGATTGATCTTATCCAAATTATTCGTACTTGTTCCTTTCCGTTTCCCCTGTTTTGTCATAGGCGATGCGCAAATAGCGTGATGCCACTCAAGAAGAAAAAAAATTGAGTTATTAATACATACTCGTACTTTTTGAAGGTTATACATTTGTGCGATTGTAACTTTGAGTGTGATTACATTTAGCTTAATTTATGCCTTAACAAGTCAATTTTCTTTTCTTTGTAAATGTGCCATTATATTGCTTCGTGAGTGATTTATCTACACACATAACTCACTTATAGCTCAGTAATATATTGTTTTGTAGCTGAAAGCTTAGTGAACGGGAGTTACACAAGGTTCTAAGATCAGCCACTTTCTCTGCCTCCATTAAGTATTGTAACATAAGAGCAATCTATATCTAACCCTTTCTGTAGTAAGTGTAGTTAAAATACTTTAATATGTCTGTCAAATTAAGTAATAAGGACACAGTCAGTTTTGTAGGTAGAACTTGCAAAGTCCGCCCGGGAGGTAACACCGCTGCCTTCATAACCCGCCGTGAAGCAAGTCTTGCAGCAAGTACTTGTGTTTCGGTTGGGGAGGGTGGTCGGACACACTATATTTAAGGCGATAATCACAGTCCTTATAGGTAGCAACAGCTCCACGAACGATCTCTGATATGATGACTCTCCTAGTTGAGGTCGGACGTGGATGTCCATGGGTTAAATCTTATAAATATATTTTTTCCACAGCAACTAAACAATTGAAACATGTGAACAATTACGATACGGAACCATTAAATTATAGACCAACTCAAGCTAAACCGGATTTTTCTTTCTCTTTCGTGTTAAACAAAATACACTTGCTAAAACAACCATGTGTTTAATATAACACATGAATATATAACACAATAATAACATTTTAATTAGGGTCATATTTTGTTTGAATTAGACTCGTTATATCCGCGCGCCGTAATATTTATTACACCACTTGCTTAAAAGTGTTACACTATGCAATAATACCTAAATAAATATAGAAGATATACATTATACATTATTATTGTATAAAATGCGTACATGGACTTACTAAAAAATATTTAAAAAAATATAAATATTTATTCAATTTTAATATAACAATAACAATTTTTGTATAGCGTTAATGTACGAGTATAACTAGAAGTAAGTATACCTAATGCGACGTTTTGAAATGAATGTACCTACAACCTTTTTAAAGGTATACCTGCTTACTAACAAATAAAATAATTTAAGTTAATTTTTATTTTTTGTATTTGTAATGAAAATTACAATACTTATTAAGTTATTAGTAACTGAGACCACCTAGTAGGCGTTTTATATAAATGTCCATGTCACGTGACTCCACACATACATAGTACAGATATTATATAGTATACAAATAGACTGACTTATTATACTTGTGCAATAAAGATAGAAAAACACAAGGAAAATGAGAAAAATAACATAATTACATTATACATAATTCACGATTTTTCAAGGCAGTGGTGGTGATGTGATCATCGTTTCTTATAATCATTTATTGTAATTTTATAACCGCTTGTCACATTATAAGCTGGTAACGGTAGGCTTGCGATACGATGGAAAATTTCTAAGTCTAAATTCTAAAATGATGAATTCAGATTTGTGTTCTCAGATTGTTCACAAAGATAATTACACAACAAACACCTAGAGATGTTTGTTCTGTAATTGTCTTTGTGTGTATCCAATACCCATGACACCAGGGAACCCTAGTGTGGGGCTTTGAGTGAACAGTTTTACTAATAATAATGTCTTTTTTATTTATTCTCTACTATACTATTAATCTTTTTCCATATGATCGGAATTGCCGGCATTATCTATTAAGTATATCTATAAGGCACTAGTGCAATACTATAAACATGTATGTACCATATAAACGTGTGCATAAGAAACTACCTACTATTTAAGTTATTTAGCTAACCTCATTAAGCTAACCAAATGCGGTTACATACGAGATTATTTCGCAATTCAGGGCTGCACCTGTTCACATACTGTATTAATGTGTATGTAGTATGCCTAAATGGACAAATAATAAAGGAGTAAACAGAAATTAATTAGGATAGCACACATACTAAATAAATGGCAGACAGTTAAAAGTATTTATTGAAATAATATTATTGTTATTATATAAATGATTCTCACCCAGTGTGGGAGATCCCATAGCAAAAGGATGAACAGGATTTTAGTTGCGTAGTCGTCGTGTTAGCATGAAGCCTATTATTCCAAATCGCGAGAAAATTACCACCGACATTTTATTACATTTAAAAGGAGTGCCGAGAGTTTTTTTCCACCGGCTTTTTTCTCTCGGTCTACCTTAGCCTAAAGGGCGCCTAAAGCCGATGAACCGTATTATTAGACGTTCATCCAGTGTGTACGTGTACCTTATGATGAAGAAAAATTATTGGATCTGAATTTGAATTTGAAAAAGTAAATATAATTATAGACACCTGAAACTGACACGCCTTGCAACCCAAATTATTACTGTTTACCAAACCGCATAAAGCTTCTAGATCCGGCGCCAATATCGGCGTATTACACAATACGTGTTCCACCTGTGTACATACTCGTATGTTACATATGGAAATAGTATCTAGTATCTATCTTAACTGAAGGTGGAATGACCACAGTGACATAGAAATGTGTGGCATAGATAGTCAATAATAATTTTATGCGTATTTCATAATAATTATTCGGTTAACTGCATATTTATTACAATACTGATTTTACTTACAGGATCCATTATAAAATTTTTTGTTCTTTGATTGTGAGTCTTATTTGCGTACTTAAGTATACTTTTTAACTTTTGAAGTGTACTTAAATATTTGAGTACTTACTTTGAGAATATTTAAGAACTGTTTTAAATATTGGAAAAAATAAATTTGGCCCACATCTCAGTGTCTGGTTGAGCAGACGTTTTTTTTTGAAAACGCCATTCGAGTTTAACTTTGTTTCGTTTCTCATCATAAACAAAGTGCTTTTATTTAGTTTTTAAATAAATAAATAATGAATAACGCTTCACACTCACAGCCCCACACTAGGATTCCCTGTGTCGTGGGTGCCATGGACACACACAAAGACAAAAACACAAACACCCAGACCGAGAACAGAAATCCAAATTCATCATTTAAATTTCTACCCCGCCGGGGTTCGAACCCGGGACTCTTCGAATGGTGGATTGGCGTGGTAAACACAACACGACGCGGGTCATCATTAAAAATATAATATAATAGACTTAGATCCATTATATTATATTATATCTAATAAGATTGCAGCGGGTAACTTTATCTGTAACATGTACCTATAACACATTACGTAACAAGAACAAAGGCAAAAACTTAAATCCCTACTATCTCATTACTCTGCAAACTAACACTGTATATAAATGATTGCAAATATCTATGCGTGACTAGTAGTCTGCTGCGATTGGAGCGCGCAGGCATGAGAGGCAGTACTGCCGCCAATGGCGGGCTATGACGTAACAATAGGCTTCGCTAGCAAAGTTGGACCATTGCTACGCTTGTAGCGGTACTACCTTAGGTGTTAGGTTAAGCGTAGAGGAAAAGCTTAATGTTTCGTAGCCTTTATTCATTTATCGTACTCGTGTTTTGTTTATTTTGCATTGTAAGTAAAGCTTTTACGAACGTAGATTTTTGGAGTGGAGTGAACGTGGAGTGACTGTACATAGCATTAATTAAAGGACCATAATAATGTTCTGAATTATGTTAAAAATATCAAGTAGTTTCGTTTAAATTATTTTATAAAAAAAAACGTATAATGCTAAAAAATATACTTAGGCAGGTAGGTATGTATTATTTTTCCAATACCCTAGCAACATAGGTCCTATAAGAAATAAACAATAAAAATATATATTTATATTTCAGAATAGAACTAAGCACTGACCTAGTATTAAGAGTTGTATGTAGAATTTGATTACTTTTTGGTGATTAATTTTCCATTAAGCATTAAGATTTAAGATCTTATAAAACAATTAAAAAATCGTCTTTTATTAATTGTTGTGAGCACGCGTGAGTATCTAAATACTGACTGAATTATTACAAGCCCGCGGCGAGTCATTTAGTCCTCAATTAGTGTTACACCTTAAATATGGATAATTATTTTGTACCCTTTAATTTGACGAACTGCGGCATAAATCAGCCACAAAGTCACGAACAAGAAATCAATTTGGCCATCACAGTAATGACGATGTCTTAAAGTAATTAATGACTAACCCTTTTGACGAAGTTTAAATTCTTACCTAACAATTTTTACACACACAACAATTTGATGGCGTCAGAATAAAAATATAAACAAAAACATGCACACTAAAGATTAATAAAATACACGTTTATTTAAATGAGTAAATACCTAATACCTACACTCATAGACGGATTATTACGCTTCTGTTAATTAATGTGAATAAATACTTCTTTTTGTTCTCGTAATGACAGGTTCATTGTGATGTCTGGTTACATTAATCCCGAGCAAAAATTTACTCGATTCGTAAAGCAGTATCTACATACGAGTATCTACTGCATTAATTGGATTGACTTTCGGCTTCAATATGACACGATAGATTAATGATGGACCCGTAACAGATTTCAATGAATAAGTACTTTTGTCCGTTTGATCGATACTAAAACACCTATAAAATACTTTATGTAGGTACTTAACCGAAAGAAAAATTTGTAATTGTAAATTACTAGCTTACACTGAGACGTATAGGTATACCTATCGTTACGGTAGATAATGTATATTATAAAAGAAATACAAAGAATAGTTTTGCATAAGCCAATATTGATAGAAAAATAAATTTGTCCATTACATCGATAATAAGTATCTAGGTATAATATAAGTGTTGCAGACTAATGCAAAAAAAGTATTAACTCATGGCATGCGAGCGTTAGGTATTTCTGTACCACATAAATATTGGAACTTGTTTCTGTCGACACCCCAGCATAAATTTAATAATTAAATGCAATCTAGCCGTGGGATCGAAGAAATATTCTTTTGATGAAGCCACGCTATTTGTTTGATCAATGAATAATCGACACAGATGAGCGAAATAAAAAATAAACCAGCAACACCACACACCACACTGCGTGAACTTAATACAATAGAAATAAATAAACCACGCGGTGTAAGTACATTGCTGAGTCTACGCCCAGTACAGTTACACAGATATTTATCGAGATAGCATTATCGTAAATCATTTGACCTTTTCACATATTAAGGCTCTGTACTAAACTTTTTTTACAAACTTAGTCGGAGCGGAGCTGCGGAGGTCATAACTTCTCCCAGGATAAGCTCTACGCTAAAGAATTAACATTATTATTGTGTTTTGTTTTATTTTCCGAGTCGTGCGAGGTGGTCAAAGACATCAATTAGGTACATAACAAGGTAATGTGAAGGTAAATCGCATTCTTAGCTGTTCCTTAGGTAACTTTTGTTATAAAATTAATCAAATAGGTCTAGGTATGTACATTTTACAAACACCTACTTAAACATAGGTAAATATTAAAGTTACAAATTATACTTTGAAAAATTACTTGTGTAGTAGAAATACTTACTTTTACGTAATTGTACACTAAGATAATTATCCTCATTACAAACATGCATAATATAATGCACTTTCGTCTCTACTACAAGAGGCATAATCAATCCACTACTGCTGAAATAAAAATAATTAAGTTTACATTATAAAATTTTAATTTTAATTTGTTTGTATACAGTAGCGATACTGGTTACTATTAATTAGGAAAAAAAGTAAAATTAGAAAAATCGCAGTGGTAAGATCTATTAACAATCCGCTGGAGGCGCGCCCGAAGCGTTTGCGGGCTCGAGTGTACTCGAATGCGTCTGTCGCGTGGTTACCCGCTATTAACTGTGTCCAACTCTTGCTACTAGTGCTAGTAGGTATCCTATAAATTACACGAATTATATGCCGTGCCGGCGGGCGCGAGCATGTGATATATTGTGGAATGGCAACAGCGGCGCTCTGCGCGCTGCGGTGTCAGCAGACGCAAAATTATACACCCAGCCGCGATGTTTGCGCTCAACATTACTAATGCCCGTATACATGATGCCTCACCTTTTATTTGTGATTGTTATTTGGTAAATGATAGGCTTCTAGATCCCTAGACAAGTTATTGCAAGCGCCTAAGTGTTATTTAGATGGTTAAATAACCGTCCAACGTTTGTTTTAATGACAATCATAATCCGTTTTTGTTAAACGTGTTTGTCTTATCATTGTAATCCCGGGCTAGGCCCATATTATGTTGAACATTTACGAGGGGTGATCCAAAAGTAATGATAATCAATAATAAATACAATGAATATATTATATAAATAAATTTATTTCTCA
>DWQK01004316.1:0-10559 GCA_018231225.1 Noctuana stator
GGTTTTTATAATTGATATGTATCTTACTAAGGTTTATATCAATTACCTTTTTCGGATACAAAGGTGTGGATGTAAGCAAACTCTAATATATTGCGATCGTCTCAACGCATTTAAGTACTATCTCAATTCACTGTCCTGGTCAGTGAATTGACAACATCTGGTAGCCAGCAAGTAAGGCAATTGTTTAATATAAAAAAGTTCGAAGAATTTGTTCTTCTTCGATAGAGCACCTCGCAAAGCAAAACCACGGTCATTTGATTGTTCCACATCGCTTGAACGATAGCCAACCATCAATGGATGTCTGTCTGAGCAGAACAGTTCGCTAGCTTCTCAACAACTACTTAACTAACTAATATGAACAGCCAGCATGCAACTTTGTCAAAAAGTGAGCTTCTGTGCGACGCGACACTTAGTAATCGATAGCTGAAGGTATGAGTAACTCAGTTCCAAGTTATAATATGGTGTCGTTTCGAATATATAATTAGCAGTGTCAGAGATTTATGCAATAAAGCACTTTAATTAACCTTTATTTTCGCTAGCTGGATCGCTACATGACGTTACGTCATGTAACGACCCATATACATTCTTACATTATATTCAATCTCTCGAAACTTCCAGAAACTAGTTATAACTGGTATCGCTGCTACATATTAAAAAATGAAATCGCGTTATGTATGTTGCATAGAAGCCTTTCTCTTTTGTCTCCTTGGTCAATTGTTATTCTAAACAGTTGCAAATTCGATTTTTGAATACGTTCATGTCCTCAATCTTCGCAATTAGTAATTTTACAAGAGATGTGCTCAGCTTTTATGAATGTGCTGTAACGATTATATGGTAATTATTAACATAAGCGGTGTTCCCATCAAGCCATAGCAGCAGCGTCATCGCATCATTATCATCATCACCATCATCTGATCCCTGTCCCCCTGTTGGACAAAGGTCTCCTTCGTAAACACATATTAAGGCATTAGGTCATAGCCCACCACGCGTTCCATGTGTATGTTGGTACACTGCATTTGCCCTTATAGAAAGTTAATTGAATGCAGGTTTCTTTTACGATGTTTCTTTACGAGCAAAATTGTTAATTTATCCACACACACGGTGCGTGAGGAAGTCGTATCTTGAAATCAATCACCGCTTGTTTCATTTAATCCATCTTCGTATAATCTTTATGTCTCATCTTCGACATATTACCCAGTTCACTATCGCATCGAGCTGTTTAACGCATATGCATGCACATTATAAGTTCGTGATGACGAGTTGTCATTTTATTTATCGCAATCAACAAGATAGCATTCTGCTTCATCAGATTATTGCGAGGATGCTCCACACTTATAAGTAAATATTTCGCGAAACAACGCAGTCATATAAGTGAAGTCCAACTTATATTAATTTGTTAGTATATAGTAGTTAGTTCGTACGCATCGCCCTGTATGCTTTTGTCCATTCTTCAATATACGATAATTAGTGTTGGACATACTAGTCCATACGAGTCTTTAGTTAGTCCGGTATTGCTCGTAGAGGATCCTCAAAAAGACGCAAGCATTTTGAGACAAACCTTCATTCATGTGATTGTCATTGGAGGCACTGAGATGTACCGGAAGGTTTGTAAGAACAGTAACCAGCAACCAGCAACATATTCATACCTATTGTTACTCATACCATCTTTGTTATGTTAAAATAATCATGGAAAAATTCGCAAAAACGCGCTCGTCAATTGGTATTAAGGGTAGCGAAGATTTTAAAAAGAGACTCACTTTTAAAAAAGGTTTTTCCCTTTTTATTTAACAATAAACATTGAAAGCAAAACACAACGCAACGCTGATAAGAAATGCGTTACACACAGCATTGTCATTAAGCCAGCAATACTACAAATCAGTAGTGCAATAACTAAGTACTAGGTGGCGAAACAGGAGCAGTTATTTAAAGCTGAGAGGTAGCGATGGGAAAAAGCGGAACATATAAATACTACATATATAAAAGCAATACAACAAGAAATAAAAAAAAATTAAATTAAATTAGGAAATTGCAAAACCAACTATATAAGTTGTAAGGTCAAGTCTATTTTTTCCAAAATAATTGTATGTCATTGTTTGGCTAGAGAAATTTTGTTATCAATCCATTTATACACTAAAAAACCTGATTCACAGTCCCATACAAAATTTCAATGTTATGAATAAAAGAGAACCACAAAATAGAACCTTAAAAACAAAAGACATAAAGCACATTTTAAACGGCTTGTAAAAATTTTCACTTTTTGAATAAACACTTCCATTTACGTTAGAAGGTTTGTATTTGTATGTATCGAGTTTAATTTATCGAGCAAACTTTCTTACTTTTTAAATTATATTATATGACTTTGTACCAAAAAATTAACGAAAGAGATAACCAGCGAAACAAAAGAAATTATTTAAATTAAATAAACATCCATCGAAGTGAGAAGTGCTTCAACCTCATCATACGTGAGATTTTAAATCAAAATACCGCAACACTATACCTGGTTCAAGCAGACGAATTCGCAGGCAGAGTATATAGAGACGTATATGTAGAGTGTACTATCAGTCCGGAAGTTTGTGCTCATTTCGGGGAAATTTTTAAACGGTGTAAATAAAAAAAAATACATTTTAATTTATGATATATTTTCTTCCGCCATCTACAATATCCCTCAATCTTTCTAGTAGCTTTCTTATTCTATTGGTGTAGAAAGATTCTGACTTCTTCTAACCGCGAAAGTTTGTAAGTATGGATGGATGGATGTTTGGAAACTTTACAAAAATAAAGCTTATACATAACAATAACACATAGGCTACAATTTATTAACATATTGTGTGAATTGCTCGCAATACTAATCCTGCGCAGACTAAGTCGCGGGCACCAGCTAGTACATATGCGCCCTAACTTTTTGACTGAACTACTACACACATAGATGATTAGACCTTACCTCCCGGTCACCAACTTGTGGACGGCCGCGTGAAGCACAGGACGGTAATCCTCGGCGCCATTCACACTCGCCGCGGTGATACCGCTGAAAGAGTCGTAGAACGCCTGGAAAACTGTCCTCTCGGCGTCGCCGCCCTCTATAGCTCGCTCGGACGCCGATGACAGACAATCTATACGAAAGATATAGGTAAGTAACGGAATGAGGGTGCCGACAGCCTATATTTATGAAAATACCATAAGGTTAGGTTATTAGTTGTCTCGCGAACTTGTACAGTTCGCCCGGGGTACCAAAGCCATCATCATAACTAGGCGTGATGCAAGTCTTAAGACAAGTTTTTGTGTTTCGGGTGTGTAGGCGCAATGTCGGAGACACTTCATTTGCGGCGACATGAGCCCTCATGCGTAGCAATGCGTCTTCTTACAAATTCAGGAGTTTTCAATCCACCCTGGATTGAAAAGTTCGCGGAATGGCATACTATTTAATTTAACAATCACTTCGGCTTTCCCAGTATAAACCTTTGACTGACTGAATGTCAGTGTCTATAGATTGCAGCGAGCACGTATCATAAAATAAAAAACCTCCAACGTAGCGAGAGTAACATCCTCAGGGGTGTTAACGCAACGGTTCAGTACCTCTTCCATATATCCTTCCTTCTTATCCTTATAAAAAGACATTTGTGATGATGCTGGTATGGTCGGTGACGAAGTTGCTGTGCAAACGCACTAATCTCCCCTACGACCTTCAAAAGTTCCCCTCGATTTCGCTAAAGTTCCATCATCAGATCCTGTTTTCCTTATCACGGGACCTACCCTAGGAATATCTCCTTTCCAACAAATAAAAAATCATTGAAATCGGTTCACAAATAACGAAGTTATCCGCGAACATACAAAAAAAAATATATTCACTGTTAAATTGGGAACAACTCCATTTTTGAAGTCGGATAAAAACGGAGTATAACGTACCATGCATAAAAGCGCCGGCCTCTTGAGGGGGGCGACTTTGCCTCACGCGTCTACGCCTTCTCGCCGACATCCCGGAGAGATACGCGTCACTGAACGGCGGCTGGGGTTCTGGTTCTATCCGTGAATCACTCTCGACGATCGGCGCCCACTGGCTCTCAATGAACTCATCGACCTTGACATTCAAACAAAACAAAAAAAAACACTTTAATGATTTATCAGCAAACTATGGGTCGGCTCTGACCAACGACGACGGCAAGCCAACAATTTCAAATCTTGTTTTAACAAAATTAGCACTTAAATTTCTTTGACAATGCGAGAACGTGACGTAATCGCGCGATGTCTCCTTGGGACATTATCAAAAATAGATAAAATAATAAATAACATAAATGTTATGCTTGTAAAAATAGATTCAAAATAATTTCTCCTTGCAAAAATCCTTTATCATGCCGTTCCGATGGTCAGGGCCGGCCAGTACACATCAAACCCTAAATACATCTTCTATCTAATGGATTTCCAGCATGCATTCTCTTTCGGTTGGTTGATATTCGACGGTTTATTCAAGTTGGTGAACGCGCAACGTCACATCGGCGAGTCTCGTAGCCGTTACGTTGTAGCCATGTCCTGTTCCTTCAAATATGGTCCCATTAGCATGAACTGTAAGGGCTATTATAGGCATTATGAGACGCGGTTTAGCCTATTTAAGCTGGTTAAACAATTCAATCAAGCCTATTTGGATGTCCGAGATTAAAAAGTTAAATTCTTTACACTCTTAGTAATTACTCAATAGTTAACAATAAACTTTAGCGCTTGCAGCAGAATGTTAATGATTAGTTAGGCTCTATAAATGAAAATGTTATTTATATCTGTTAATAAATGGCTATTATAGATATTTATTTTTATAGCGTTAACTAAGCTCTTGTTAAAAATTAAAATGGATGACATATCGTTGATATGAAAGGGCCTAAGCAGCTATATTACAATACTTTAAGTTACAACTAAGTTTTTATATAGATTTAATGTTCATAATTGATTTTAAATTACCTATAATTTATTATTATTAAATAATTTTTTAACAGCGAAAGGAACTAATAAAATAATGAGCGATGATGTATGTAGCTGACTTGCGCAATAGCAAAAAGAAACAAACTAACTTTGTGGTGGAGAAAGACAAAACTGAAAACGGAAAATGTGACAAGCACATGACACGGTACTGAAACTCAGAATAATTTCTACACAATAATTTGTTTATCAGTATAAATTTACTCGAATTAGGTCCGAATCGAACAAAGACGTCGTCACCTGACATTAACAGAAGTACTTAAGATTAACGTCGGCAAAAATAGAAAACAGTCGTTTTTAATAATGTTTAATCGAAAATTTAACCCAAACTTGCAAAATATAATTTACAACAAGTTAGTCTTGGATATTGATAAATATGCATAATAAATATTTGATAAATATGCATGAAGACACCTAGATCATAAAATATAACGCTTTACACTCACAGCCCCACACTAGGATTCCCTGTGTCGTGGGTGCCATGGACACACACAAAGACAAATATTATAGTAATTAAATTAAATTGGGTATAACATTACTCGACTGACAGTGAAACAGTAAATAATTACCCTCCTATAAAGAAGAAATTCCTTAGTAATTGATCAAACAAAAAATCGATTTAACGGATTACATATTAGGTATTTAACGATCCTAGTACTAAAGAAATCCATATTGCATCGTGTTTCATGATCAATGTTTCGTGGAGCTAACAAGCATGCAAGTTAGTTCACTGTTAAGTATGCAAGTTTTAATTCCATTTGTTAGCGTGTATACTAACCGCGGTAGCACACCACCGTCGCGGAATTGTGATAGCGTACCGTTAAATTCGAGTGCGAGTTGTCTTTGTATGGCGCGGGGAACTCTAGCGAAATTGCCTGTTCTGCCATCAACATTTTTCTATGGAGCTGTCTGTGTTGGACGCTAATCAGCTGAACCCCTCCGATACCCGGCTAGACCGCGTACCGCGAAATTATAGCGGAGGTGTAGCCGACTTCAAAGCTGATCGGCTCAGTGCGAGACACAAACAGCGCCAAAGTTAAATCTTTATGCTAGGACAGGCAATGTCGCTAATGTTCCGCGCGCCATACAAACGGCGCCGGCGGTTCCGCTATTACAGTTCCGCGTTGATAAAACGGTAGGACCGCCGACGCTCTACAGTAGTCACAACATATCATGCGAGTCACAACTCTAACTACGACGGACATCCAAAAAAGTGTTAGAAACTAAAATGTACCTAGTCACTTACTCTAGACTGCCTATTGGACTCAGATGAGTCCCCCTCCGGATTTGGATCTTCATTTGGATCCCTGTATAAACACAAGTATATGCACATGTTAAACAACTGAATAATACAGAAAACTAATAGAATACATACAAACCATACTTATATAGTATAAATAAACAAACTAAAATATATACATAATAGAATAAATAATAAAAATAAAGCTAGAAGAAGATCAAATTAATGTGGGTGTTCCCGATGGCGAGTTACCTTTCGTTGCCACGATTAGTGGGGAACTTCCTTTTATTGTCTGTCTTTGATTTTTTATCAGACTTTGGCTTGTTTGGAGAGGCCTGGCTCGTGCCCTCGCTAGTTCCGGGCTCATCGACAACCGAGGCCTCTTGTTTCATCCGTTTATTGACCGGGCTCGAAGTGGACACACGTAGCGGCGATCTGTCAGGACTCTCTGTCACTAAGTTGGGCGAGGCCGAACTAGACCCCTGAGTTTTAAAGCTTCCCGACGTAATCGTAGCCGTGGGCGTCGAACGATAGCCACGGTGTCTTTGGGTCAATGCCGGATTGAAAAAGAACAACGGCGTCGGTGTCGTGGGATCATACGGTTGCTCCTCCGTCAGCGACGGGTTCAGACATCCGTAGCACGCCTGAGGCTGCGACAGCGAGTCAACGGGAGGTCTTGCGTATGAGAAGTACGGGCTCCGGAATCTTTGCAACCTTTCCAAACCAGCCATTGGCGTTTCCTCGGACCTCGGTGCTGATGCTGGTTGCTGGCGGTCGGTGGTCGGTGCCGACAGCGTAGCCTCTGATATCGGTTGCGCTGGCCTAGCTGAATGGTGCGAAGAGTGTTTTCCTTTCGGCTTTGATGACGTCGATTTGGCAGACGAGGGTGATTCCTCAGATGATGTGGCCCTGGAAGACCTTTTCTCCGCTCTGGACGAACGCTCATCGAAATTGGAAGGTTGAAGAAGCATGTCTGGTCTGGACACGGTAACTGAAGATTGATCTGAAACGGCTTGAAGCCTCGCGGCCACCGCCGCCATTTCCTCTGGTGACAGCAGAGTTGGTGTCTCTACGGTCAATGTCGAAGTAGGTGCCTCTCCAGTCATGGAAGAAATCCGTTTCACGCTTATAGCAGGTCGGTCGGAATGCGCGGACGACAGTCGTT
Organism: Noctuana stator; assembly: GCA_018231225.1. Classification (NCBI taxonomy): domain Eukaryota; kingdom Metazoa; phylum Arthropoda; class Insecta; order Lepidoptera; family Hesperiidae; genus Noctuana; species Noctuana stator. The sequence continues at coordinate 7,368 of DWQK01004316.1, forward strand.
CGGAAGCGACATGCGGATTCTGCTCCATGGTCTCTGATATAGATCTCTTTGAACCCATACTAGGTCTAATCACTGATCGATCCGCTTCCCCGGACACCGGAAATGCCCTAGAAGTTGACGGTTGCGGCTCACTCTGCTGTAAATTTAATTAAAAAATAATTAAGTAGTTGATATAATATTGTTGACGTTTGCAAAAATATGGATAAAGGGTCTATCTACATTACAATATATTTATAATCTCAAATGTCGTAAAAGCCATTCCGAGTACAACAATATCCACCGAATCTGGTAACCAACGGAACATACGCTAGAAATCGGCCTCTCTATCGGCACTATAAAATGCTGAAACTCGACTGGCCTCGTTTGTATAGAATGGATAATTTGTAACAGATTGTAATTAGCGATTGCCAGCAGCGGTTCGCGAAGTTCCATCGTTTCGATATTAGTCATCATTTCGTTCTGGAATGAAAAAATAATATATAAAACGTTTCCATAAATGTTTTCATCGTAGCCATATTAATCCAAAAATCATCATAAAAAATGTAATCATTTTCAGATATAAAAATAGACTGTACATGTCGTCGCTCAATCGTACCGTTTTCAATACGTCTTAAAATAACTTACTATGTATTCTCTGTAGAGCATCTGTAGACCGAAAAACCCGTCAAACGTTAACGTTGACAGAAGGCTCATAAGCACGCAAGCCATTTCCGACAAAATCCCGCGAAAGTTCTTAAGGAAACTCTCAGATCCGTCCGTCAACACGATATCTAACATGTCCTCCAAATAATGAAACAACACTGCGTGTATTGATTGGCGTATATCCATTATTTGACGCAATTTTGACATTGCTTTCTGCAAGCAAACTGGCAACTTAGTACTAAATATTATATAAAATAGGGTATGTATAGATAAATAACGGAAATGTGGTTTTGTGGAACACCACTGCATTTTATTGGCACATAAAAAATATTTGACTAAAATTAAATAGGAACTCCTATACAAGATACTTACAATACGGCGTGCAAAATATGAGTGATGTGCGATGATGCCCATAGTGATATCTTTTGTTTGTCCAATCAGACGGATTTTACGACGAGTAAACTGGCCTACATAATTTGCCATCATTCTCTTTATCTCAATAATATCCTCGTCCCAAAGCACGCTCGGCTCGGTCGTTATAGATTCGCACTATTGAACGAACGTGTACCATTAATCAAATTAAGAGAAATTGAGGAAAAAATAAAAAGTAATAATATTATTATTATTGAATTAAATAAACCCCCCAAAAAGCTCTTATATTGCAATCTCAAGCAAATTCATTAAATACGTGAAATAAATCATCTCAATCAAAAGCTAAACTTTACGTATATGTGTACGTACTACGTAGGTATATAATAGGGGTGCGGACAATATTCACTGTAAATTAAAAATAAAATATATCAATATAGAAGAAATAATAAAAAGTTTCAAAGTCGAAAAGTTTTACTCGATTCACATTAATCACTAAACATTTTAATTTCGTTATGACGTCATAATTTCATGACTCATTTGACAGATTTTTTATCGATTCAAAGGAAATGAAAGTAGAATTTATTAAACAATGTGGATTAAATTAAAATTTATATATTTTTTGTTTTTTTTTTATGTAACTAATCATTTAGAATTAATTGTGAGTAGAGTCAAATACCCCTTGGCTTGCGAATGTATGACGTCATGTTTTATTGTTCTTATACATAAGTATCTCAATTGACACAGTAGTCCGATCCCCTATTAATATATGAATACTTAACATGAATAATTTATATTGCGTGCTCGATTACTTCCCTTGATTCAATTACTACGTCATGTAACAATTTTACATAAAGCCCATACTTACAATTCCAACTAAAATCGAGGTCATCATGGACTCATCAATTAACGATCTATTTGCTAAACGCATCGCACTATTAACAGAGTCCTGAAAGAAAAACCTTTGTATAAATAGGTCAACGACTTGTTCGAAAACGACATCAAAATTATAATAAAGGAAGAAACTTACGTATCCACAAAAAATAAATTAAACAATAAACGTGAAACGTGAAACCTGAAACTTAAATTATAAAAATAAAAACACGTACTTACACACATGCATGCATAATATAGGTAACGAATAAAAAAAGTGCACGTTTTTTATTCAAGAATCCAAATAATAATAAAAAATAATAAAATTCACACATAAACGAATTATTATGCAACAAAAGAATAGCTCGGAATGGCTTCGTTGAACGAGATCACAAGATAGATGGGTTCTGTAACAGTCAGCGCAAATTGACGAAACGGCACGAACGAACCAACGTAAGTCAACAGCGTAAGGAAAATCGACAACATACGCGTTCGCGAATCTCAGCCAATCTCCTCGAAGGGTTTAGAGGATTTTTCCGAAATCTTCTACAATCATCGTCGTATTTCAGCCAACTGATACAAAACCTTACGAATATTACACTTAAACCTTCCTAATGAATCAACCCGCTAATATAAAAAAAGAAATATTTAGATCCATACACGAATAAATCGTTGCCGTGGCGTCCGTATCGTCAATCTGCGCAGTTGAAGGATGAAAATAAAAAAAATATTCAGTAGTATTCAGTTAGAAATTACCGCCGGATAAGGAGTCGGCACGTATTCGCGATGAATCGGCTCCATTTCACCCTGGCGACTGATCGCGCGACTGGAACGCTGTTGACACAAATACGATCACATTCACCTACTATCGTGGTAGCGTGGCGCCTTCGATTTCGCAGCAAAGTGCCGCGCGGAGGCAGCATGGAGGCACGCTGCGGCCGCACTGCAGTCGCTAATTTTAAGAATCGTAGTGTTGTACATTTAGTTTCACGATGGACTCTGTAAACTCTGCTCTTAGTGTTACTATTAAAACAAAAAGGGATTTTGGGCAAAAAGCGAAAAATTTGAAGGCGCCCTTACGCTTACTTGCATGCAATAAACATAAAAAAAGTGCCGGAATGATCCCTAAACTAAAGTGGAATTAGCTACTTTACCTCGCGTCATCTTCGAACCAAATAATACAAAGAATGAAATACAAAGAAACAGTTGTTGAGAAGTACGTTTTTGTAACTTGTGTTTGGACACCGGAATACAACCAAACTGTAACTATCTATATTATAACAAATCTGTAGAGAGGTCAATTCTATA
>DWQK01004317.1:0-10558 GCA_018231225.1 Noctuana stator
CGCAGCGATGTCGAAACCCCTGGACACATGTGCCAACCAAGCAAATATAGCCTTTATTACCACATACTAGAATCCTTGCAAACTCAAACACACTTAACCCAAGCGTCCAAATAGCGAGACCTATAAGCTAGAGTTGCGCCAAACCATTTACAAGCGGAAGACATAAGCACAGAGGTCCTTTATAACTGGCCAAGGCTTGTAAGGTGTTTTACGATGTCAGTATGAATGAGTTGTTGCGAAAATCATACGAACACGCATTCGCGAATGGTGCAAATGTTTGTTAAGATAGTGAGAGTAATGACCGATATTGTTTTCGGCAACAAGTTCACGGTCGGAACCTGTTTGTTTGTCTACTTCGCTTGTGAAGCACACTTTCTTTTAAGACTAACCTTTAGCAAGCATCGAGACCAGCTGCATTGTGATGAGTGCAGACCATTTGTAGTGTAATGGTGTAATATAAGTACCTAAACGTAGATTTATTTACGAAATAATTTAACACCTGGCCAGTTTTTTTTGCTTAATTTTTTTTTGTGTTTTCTACAGTTAGTTACTTGTTTTAGATATGGTGTACACAACCAGTTCTTTCTATACGGTTTTCTTTTCAAAAGTTGTCTGGAAAAAATCGGAACTTAGCGATAAGACCGCCGTTTTGTTACCGATTTTTTTCGATACCACGATTTTATTTTATTTTATTTTTTACTTGTATGTCGTGTGTAATGAGTATAAATTATAATAATAAATAATAATTAATATAAAATTATTTTGACACTTTATAGAAGATAACTACCTTTTGATATTGAGAAATTATTTTGCGTATTTCAGAATTTCTTTTAATTGACACCTACCTATTTATGTATGTGTATTTGAATTTTTCGTTATTTAGATCAAACATGTTCGCAAATTAGTGTTGCAACTTCTGTTTTTAATTCAGCAAGTTTTACTCTCGATAACGTTCTCGAAAACTCCTTACTGTTACCATTTTGTCCGTCTCGTTGCCTTGAAACGAAACCTGAAGGCTTCTCGAAAGTGACCTTGGTTTCCGAGTTTGCCTTTTGAATTTGGATTACGTTGTATAAAAGTTATCAGCAACATCAGCAACATTAGCTTATTCATTAGCTTATGTATTGTGAGTTTTGCTAACTCTTGCTTTATTGCAATCTAAAGACATCGTAAACAAAGGGACTGCTGCTTAGCGTGTTCAAATCAATTATACCTTTAGAATTGCACATTAGCTGGTTACAGGCGCGACTTGGCACACTCGATAATGACATGATTGTCTAGGGTTGCCTGTTTTTTGAAGGTTTAATAGTATTTTTTTCAGTACATCGGGAAAAATATAGTACTATGGGGAAATTCAAGGAAATTTAGTACCTACACATTTAATTCTAACATTTATTTATAATTAATTGTAATTTGTAAATGTGTAGTTGTCTTTGTGTGTGTCCATAGCACCCACGACACGGAGTGTGGGGCTGTGAGTGTGAAGCGTTATTATTTATTTATTTATTTACAATTATATCTCACAATTATTGTAAAAGACGTGAATGCGTTTCAGTCATAGTTTATTAAAAATTTATTATTTTACTACTAGCTGTGCCATGCGGTTTCACCCGCTTTAAGAATAGTACCTAGCGTAATGCTTGTTAGCCTATAACCTTCCTCATGAATGTAGCTATCAAATAGAAAAATAGTTTTTTAAATCGGTCCAGTAGTTTCGGAGCCTATTCAATACAAACAAACAATCAAATCTTTTCTCTTTATAATATTATTATAGATAACTTAATACAATGATGACTGAACTATAGCACGATACTACATAATAATTATCGTACTGGTGGCAACCCTAGCCTTGCCGGGTGAATCTTGCGGATGCCACGCCACTCCTCATCATTACGATATTTAGAAAGTATTTATAAATAATAAAGGCTCACCACGGTCTAGATTTGTGGGTCAAAACGACATTAACATAAAGTTTACATCATCTGAACCAATACAGATTATATTTGTTCACCGCATTCTCTATCGAGTTAAAATAATATTATTTAACGATGCGCGAAATGGGTTATAAAAAATGTATTTAAGTTTGATCATATTATAACTATTTTTTTCGGTAGTATACTACACCGTATTTTTTATGTTTAAATTGTGTAAATTATGAAATCTTGTTTCCAGTTAAAAGTAAAATATCGATTGTACGAAATGACCATCACCATGCAATATAGTTATGTCATAGTTTGCCTGATGATAGATATTGAGACTGGTCACAGGAGCACTGCAACGCAATCTTACCTTGATCCTAAATGATATCCAGGGTGCATGATGAACCGATTAGAAAAAAAGGAAGAGGTTCTTATTTCGACTGTATTTTTTTGTGATTGTTACCTTACAACTTTCAACAAGAGGAAGACTATATAAGTCTTTAAGTATGTACACGACAAATCTAAAGTCGGTTTTTTCCTAACACATAACTAAATTATTATTTTTGTTATTAAGGTTTTTTATCACGCGTAATAGTCACAGTAGATAATTTTTTTTTTTCAACAGATAAATATAATGACGTGTGAATATTTTTTTGGATGTTAAAGGTAAAGAAAAAATTGTTTAAGCCAGATTAGGAGCCTCACAAGAAGTAAACACATGTACCTAAAACGCAAAAATACATAATTAAATCTGAAAATAATTACAATACAAAAGTTGATTTTATCGCTAATGACTAATCTCAGATAGACAATAGGTTTTATTTTATTATGTGTATGTACAAGAGTCAGCGGCATGCCTAATTAACGTAATAATATAAAGTAATTTTAAATTATTAGTTCAAATTAGTAATTGTCTTCTAGTAAAGTAGGCGTACATTCAATAATACAATTGTGATATAACATTTTTAATTGAAGATTGTAAATCAAGTAAGGAAATGAGTACGAGTACCTAAGGGAATCCCCGCGTAATTATTTCTTAAATACAAAAGGTACGTTTACATGCACACATAATTATGTTTGACATTTCACGCTAGTACAGTTAAAGAGCATTTTACCATAATCATAAAATAAGATAAAGTTTTATAATCTATACTAATCATATATAGCTGAAGGGTTTGTTTATTTGTACGCGCTAATTTCAGGAAGTACTAGGCCGATATAAATAAATATTTTTGTATATGATAGCTACATTAATGAGGAAGGTTATAGGCTATCAAGCGTTACGATAATATACATAATACGATACGAGACATAAATAACTTCTCTAAGGCCTGCAACAGAAAATGTTTCTTAATACGCAATAAAATTTACTGCAGTGAGTACATCTTCTTACTTTGTATATGTAATTGCATGTTGTTTATTCGCTTGTTCGAGTGTAGTTTGTTACAAACCACCTCGACAATGCTCTGACTAAGTTTATCTCACCATTAGCAACAATAATTATATGATTACTATCTGGTGCCCGCGACTTTGTCTGCGCAGGATTAGTGTTTCGAGGAATTCACACAATATCTTTAAAATTGTAGCCTATGTGTTATTCTTATGTATAAGCTATATTATTGTAAAGTTTCATTAAAATCCATTCAGTAATTTTTACGTGGAAGAGTACCAAACATCCATCCATCCATTCTTACAAACTTTCGCATTTATAATATTAGTAAGATGTATGGTATTATTACGAGTATACATTGTGATTAGATTTATTGATCTATGCATATAAAATGCTTCATCCTGAATTACTAACTGACGGATCAACGCACAGCCTAAACCGCTGATCGTAGAAACCTGTAACTTGGATCCGATAAGAAATGATTCTTCGAAATTCTGCCCCTAAGAGAGTGAAAAACGGGAGCAAAGATTGTATGGGACAACGTAATTTTCCAAGTTTCAGGTCTCTACGATCAGCGGTTTGGGCTGTGCGTTGATCCATCAGTCAGGACAAAACGTTCTTTATCTATAAAAGAAGATAATTATAAACGTAACGCGTACATTCACAAGGCGTAGTTAGTAACACTAATTGTAACTTAATAACTTAATAACTTAACGTAACTTAACTTAATAACTTAACGTCGTACTCGTAAGTACTTCAATAATCACTACATAGTATAAAACAAAGTCGTTTTCTCTGTCCCTATATCCCTATGTACCTATGCTTAAATCTTTAAAACTACGCAACGGATTTTGATGCGGTTTTTTTAATAGATAGAGTGATTGAAGAGGAATGTTTATTTGTATAAAAGTTCACAGTTTTTCTGTAGTGTATTTAGTATCAGCATTGCACCCGTGCGAAGCCGGGGCGGGTCCCTAGTACTTTTATAATATTAGATTAGAATATGCAGTCAGTTTTAATTTCTTCTTATAAATGTGTTTCTAACTTTGTTTCTAAAGTGGGTGCTTGGTAAAATTAAAAAAATATGTATTTCAGAAAGATCTCCAGCCCTGTCCTTGGGTATAACCGCTGACGAAACAAAGATGGTGGTCGGATATGGTGATTCATCTATTAAAGTGTATGATCTGGAGACTCAGGAAGTAAGTAGAGTTAGATCTTATTTATATATTAAAGCATATCTATATCGGTATATTTTTAATACACTTTTATTTCCTTCTACGGTACGAGCCTATTGCCTTCTATAACTAACTATGGGAATAAAAATCTTGGAAGTTAAATTTGACCGACTTTCCGTCTGAAATTTTGCATAGGTACCTACATTTGTGTCAAATCAAATGACAGAAATGCTAATTATGTAAATAACGATGTAATTTTTTTTAATACAATATAGCTTATAGTCAGTAGGTTTGTTTGTGACATTAAAAACGCTCATAAACTTAAGTTCAGTCAAACAGTAGCGTATGATATTCTATTACAAAAATAACATTTACTTATTTAGATTTCTAATTTTGGCTTTAAAATGCCGATTCAATAAAGTTGCGGTTTGTTTTGCAATCTCGTAAAAACAAAATCAGCAAAACAACCTTTCTATTATGGGAGGATCCATATAATATTCTTATTTATGTTAATCAAAACAGAGGGTCGGGTACCTGATTGCATATGCTATGGGGTGTGGATTATTTATAACCCTCCTGGCATCTGATACAAAAATATTGGGAAACAATTTATTACGGCGTTCTAGTAAAAGTAGAAAACGGTTAAGGTCGATTGAATTGCTTCCATGTCTATGTTGGTTTTGTTTCAACCTCATTATGGAACGTTTTAGGAAGATTAACATTTTATTTAGGTTTTATTCGCACCGCTCTTAAAGTTTTACTCTGATTTTGGGCTTTGATGAGCTGACTTAAAGAGGAGGAGGTTCACAATTTGCTTGTATTTTTTTTAAATATTTGTTAACTCTTGACGGTTACATAACTTTTGACGGTTTTGATGGTTTTTTTTTTGGTGCTTCTCGTGTGGTTCCATTTCAATTTGGTACAGTTCTGGCAATGGCATCCATTAGAAAAGTTTATTTATTATGTAAATATCTTTAGTTTTAACTCTTTTAACATGATATTGCACCGTACCGTATAGATTGTTTGATAGAGTCAACCTTAACTACTTATAGTTAATTCCAGTATTTCAGCTATATTGAACCGTAACATATTAATTAAATAACAAACAAAACTCAGACAATCATTTATGCTCAACGTAGACGCAGTATTTTGTTAGTGGAAATTTATTTACATTGCATATTTTATTGTTAGCACTATACAGACTATCAATAAACAATCGCATGAAAACACGAATGAATCTTGGCAGGTGCTGAATTTACTGTTATTATCTCCTTAACATTCAGATTCGCTATTTATCTGCGCTGAATATGCATAGACTCAGGTTTACTACAACAGTAATAAAAAATGTAGGTGCTTGTTTTTCATTATTGACGTGGGAATGGTGGCTTAAAACTAAAAAGAAAGAATACTTATACGTACTAGAAAAATTTTGTATAATAGGCTCGTAGAGATTGAAAACATTCGTTCCAGTTCATAAAACAATAGACCTATGTCTTATTAGCAGCTTAGCACAAAACCAAATTCACTCAGCCGCGACCAAAAATCGTGTCGATAGATCTAATATTACGCGTTTTGAAAAGTTTTGGAAAAACAGTTTTTGGAGAGATGTGCTTATATAGATAGCATATTAATAACAGCTAGTATAATTACATGAGTATATAGCATATTATATAACAATAACTATTCTATACTATATACTTACGAGTATGTTATGTAATTATGTCAGTATACTTATGTACAGACGTTCAGTAAATGAAACGACCATTTCCTAAAAGGTTTAACACTTACCTACCTACCTATATACCTAATATTTTATAACACCTTATCCTATTTTTCATACGCCGTCCGTTTCAGTCCCGAGCTTTTCATCATATTTATCTGCAACATTGAAGGGACATTTTATGTCATCAAAAGCTTTAAAATACTGCCCTTTAGGTAATAAAACGTCGCGTCGTAATCTGAGTTTATTGGCTATATTGGATTGCTTTTACGAGATATCCGGAAGTGAACTCTTCGGAAGTGGGACGCTTGTCAAGGGCGTTCGTTATTCGGTTACCGGATTGTCGGAATGACGTAGGTAGGTACTTTAAGTAGAGTGAGAACTTTGTCCTGATATTACAACTGCGAATGTTTATTAATCAAGTACGCAAAAACTTGTAGTTTCACAAATCTGATATTTATGGGATTATGGCATAAATACTAAATAAGTATTCGTTAGTCGGCATTTTATACAATCTTATTTCAGACGCATTATTGAATTACGTTCAATAAAAAGTGTATTAAGTTATTTCTGGTATTGTTCATGCTCATAGGTGAAAGTTATTTACCATACAACGGCCCGTTTGACTGTTTGCCAGACTTAGACTATTAAAAAAATTTTGTCGATGTTTCCCTCTGTCCACTAAAATCCAAAGGTCCAATCGATTGTAACGGTCCATTGATTGATCTTTTGCATTTGTATGTCCACTTTCTTATCCCATGGGTTTATGCAAAGCAATTTAAACTGCAGTGTGCCTGAAAGTCTTTTATAAATAAAAGCAAGCAAACAGTCATTGTCTACATCTGTCCCTAATACTACGCACACATTCACGGTATGAGTTACATGCCCTATTGCAAGTATAAGTTACCTACCCTACTGGAAGTATAAGTTCGACGCTTATTCAATTTTGCTACTCGTACATCCGCAACCCGTAGTCCTCGGATGCAAGAAAAGTAGGTCGCCGGTCAAGGATATTGTAATCTGGTTACACGGAGCCATATGGCAGATGTGTTTTTCCTCACACGGTTATTCTGTACTCTAGTAAATATATCGGATCTTAATAGTTTTATGGCTGTATTGCGGTTTGCTACGAAATGAAGATAAAGTTTCAAGTTCTATAGACTCCTTCAGGTAGACTTAATATACAAAACACAATATATCATATATCTTACTTCTTACTATAAAATGAAGTCACTTCCGCTGTTTGTTTGCTTAGAACTTTTAAACTAAACAACGGATTTCAATGCAGTTTTCAGCAATACATAGAATTATTAAAGAGAAAGTTTTATATGTATAATTAACTTAGAGGCGGTATGAAGTTCGCCCGGTCAGCTATTTAAAGACGAAAGAGTTACAAGTTCTTTATGTTCTTTTAGGTGGACTTAACGTACAAAGTGCACAAGTTGCGTCTGCAGTTCATACCAAAGAAGCTGCAGCGAATGCATTTCGGGCAAGTATGCGCGCTGCGCTGTCATAACCAGAGGGCCTTTGTGTTCGCGAGCGGCGCGTGGGATCAGACTTTGAGGGTAGGTTTGATTGTTTTCATACCGAAAATGTTTCGATAGCGACTTTTGTAATAAAATTTATCATATAAATTAGACTGTTTTAATGGATATGCATTATACCTAAAGAGTTTGCGTAAATGAGTCGTAAATGAGCATGCAGGCTCACGTTTAAGCTGAAATAGGGGAAAATCTGAGGTCGTATGTGGATACGTTGCTACTCAGTTAGGACTGAAATGGTTGCCTAAAATGTTTAGGATTTCAAAAATGGCACATTTTTGATGGCTTTAGGTTTTTTCGCTATATTTGAACTTCTAGAACTAGTTAGATCGAACTTCTAAACATTGAGAAACTAACCTACTAACCGGTGTATTAACGTTTAAAACTGTGTAATGTAATTGAAATGATGTTCTACAAACATTTTCGATATCGACGCGACTACGACGACACTTCGCCCTTGTCCTGTTACGAGCATACCTGGTTTTTACACCTTCCATATTTTAGAGCAAAAATTTGTCAAAGAAATCAAAGCCCTGTCCCAGCTTTGAACCGTCGTTTTTGTGTTTCGGGAAAGAATGCTATGAATTTTTCCTTGAATATAAATATGTAATGACATTTTGTGTAGAGATATGAAGACATTGTAGTAGGTACCTACAAAATTGGCTATGATTTTTTTGTCATTACATAGAAGGCCTTGTTATTTTATTTATGTAGATAACTTAATTGAATACTTTGTGATTATTGTCATTATAAATATGTGTAGGTACGCTATCATAAGATTTTAAATTTGTTGTTCAGTATTATAAAATGTTCTCATTCCAAACTTTACAGCTTCCTACTATGCTATATTACGGAGTTTTTATTAAGCTTGATGCTTCTATTGTGTGCTAATAGATGGCGCCACATTGCGCGATAACGGCAAAAACTTATTGTATTTGTTCGTAGGTTTTATCTATAATAAATTATTTTTATTAATGGTACCATGAAATTTACAAATATTTATACTTTAAAAATATACGGGCACAAGAGAGCCTGGTTATTATTTAAATTATTTTGGAGACATGTTTTGTGTATACCTTTGTAGTAATCGATACCCTTGCTATTCTGTTACAATTCTTTTTAGGATTAAGTAACAGAAAAGATTAGTAAAATCAAATTGTCCTGACACGAGCATGAGAACTCTTAAAAAATCTGTGCTAAAATTGAAAAGCGATAGTCTCGTTTTAAGTTATAACACTTATAACAATAGCAACAAAAACTCTAATTGTAATGACATTTCTTTTAATTTACTCCGAATTTTTTCTCATTACGAGTCAAAGATGATAACAGACATATAAAATGTATAAAGGTACCTATAAGCACCGCTGAAAAGTTGAAAAGCCTTGCGGTTGTCTCATAACATAATAACTAAACGGGAATGCAGAGTTTTATAATATGCATATGGGAATACAATTCTTTGTGCCGTCCGCCGTACTTTCAAAGGGGCGCTTAATAAATAATTTGCGCACTTAACCGCTGAGCAAAATATTTTAATCTCGCTTTGAGATCCCGGTCGTTGACCGCCTTGTTTAGGTTGTCATATTAAATTGTAGGTACTATAGATATTTAAGCATTAGAAAATTTGCATTGTTTTCTATAGAGTCGACTAACATATTAATGTATGAATTGTTACAGATATGGGACATTAGGTGCAAGGTTGGATGTGTTATGACATTTGAAGGTGTGGATATATGCAGCGATAGCATTGATTTAAATGTAAGTTTTTAACTGTAAAAATCAATGATTTTATACGATTTTGCGAAGAAGACTTTATTTTATTTTATATAGATAAATCATTATGGCCGAATTTAACACTATTTATTTAGTTAACGCGTGATAATAAAGGTTGACAAAACATTATAGTTCTCATAATATACAGAATATACAGCCCTATTACCTCTGCTATTCAGGGTGAATTGATAGACTTTTAATAAGACATAACATAATAATATTTAATTTAGGCATCATAAAAATTCATAGGTTCTGTGTATTTTGTTGCCTATGTGCATGTTTATGACATCCAGGACACAGGATTTTTACACTTGATATTAAAGGAGTGCCGAGAGATTTTTTCCGCCCGTTTTTATTCTCCCGCCCAAAGTCGTTTAAAGCCGAAATACCGTATTATTTGACATTCATTCAGTATATTATACATATACCTTATGATGAATACAATTTTTTTTTTGTATAAGTCATAGACATAAAAATACTGAAATTTTATTTTTAACCTTTATAACAAAGCCCTCTTCTGTTATTATGACAAGACTGACAAGGGCCTTATCTTTTTCTTACAGCCACTACAAATCAACAAACAAATATTGTGTTTTTAACAAGAAAATTTAGTATAGCTAGAGAAAAAAGAATTTCATTTCGTGACTGACTTTGACAAATTGGGGTACTGCCTTCTTGTTGTAATCAGAGGCCTTTATAATGACAACTTTTGGCTGAAATTTTTTTTACATGTAAATCTTATTGGATTCCGAGTTAGATCCTCCTTATTAGCTTTTCTATAAGATAATTTAAAAAGAGCCTCTCAAAGAATCGTAGGGATAAGAAAATACCAAAATATTCATATTCATCAAACTGAATTTTGACAAACACAGTAAAGGTATGGTAGGTTATAAATATATTATAATATAGGTAGTTATATGTGTTTGGTTGTTAAGCAACGTCGTGAGTGGCCGGTACTCGGATGGGTGACCGTTAGTGGCAAATTTCATGAGCGCTTCCGTGCTTCGGAGGGCACGAAGCCGTCGGTCCCGGTTGTTATCGAT
>DWQK01004318.1:0-10557 GCA_018231225.1 Noctuana stator
ATGTCTATTACCAGTCTGGGTATTTGTGTGTTTGTCTTTGTATGTGTCCATGGCACCCACGACACAGGGAATCCTAGTGTAGGGTTGTGAGTGTGAAGCGTTAAAACAAAGATCTATCTTGGTCAATGGATCAATCGGTTGTTTACAAACAAACTTGAAACTCGTTTAATTAATAAATATATGTATACCTACTTACCTAATATAAAACGCATATCAGACAGATTCATAAAACTACTGAAATGTTTAGCGAAAGCGTCAAATATAAAGAAAAAATCTAAATTAGTTTAAGAGAAGGCATTTTATTACAGAAGAGTCAAAGTTAAAATTCTTTTTTCACTTGATAAAAGTTTCATAAACTAAAAGGTTCATCGGCTTTGAGCGCCCTTTTGGCTATATCCGTATAGCATATCAGTGCTCAGTGGGGCATATGGGCCACGAATTTCACATTTTTACTCGCAGCCTCTCAGTATGACAGAGATGACAGTACCTACACATCACTTTACAATCCTGACATACTTCCCGAGTTCTCTCGACTGAATTTTTCTTTTTGTGCGTTCGTAATTCATTTCCGCATGCTCTCACTGGCATCCATGTGCTCTATTTAGTTGAATTGCAGTGGAACGCTTTCAGTTTTTTGCCGTCGATTTATCGTAAAAAGGTTGTAAAGGTCGTAAGTTCTAGTGACAATTTGACACAACCAAAGAACTGAAGGCCTAACGGACTATAGCTCAGTTTATTGGAAAATATTTTATGTGTGCGCTTGGATTTTTTCTATACCTTCTTATTAAATATTCTTTTCAAAAATTAAATTTGTCGCAATACGCTTGAGAAAAAAAACAGGGATAAATTTTAGAGATTCGTTAAACATTAGGTCCCTGCTACCTCCTTCAATTACAACAGTCGAGAATCGTTGTCAGAGAAGAAATTAGGCGTCTCATCAAAATAAAGCAACTCTCAATAAATTAGCTTGATAGTATTATATGGTAAAAATGGACAAGGGATCCTGTACCACTAGCAAAACTGCTAGCTACCGCTATTGATTTGTAGAACGACTTCCAAGAAAACCCGATTTAAGTTAAAAGAGTTTTATAGTATCATCAATAACAAATTATTCCCGCGCCAGTGGTCCCGCGGCGGCAGCCTCCATTGTTCTGTTATCACGTCCTAGTTCTCACAAGCTTAGTGTAATTGGCTCGCGTCACTGTGGTGATCCACTAGTCCTATTAGAGGAACGTGACTCACTAGGAAGTCGTTTCTGATCCATCTAATAAATTAAAAAGTTTAGTAACAACAGTTGTCATACTAGTGAAAACACTTTTGATTGCAAGGCCCTGGGAGGTTACCATGACTTCTTATTACGACTCATTCTAGGACCTAAACTAAGTCGCTACGCTATTATTGAGGTTAAAGTAATCGTATGTACTTATAATATCTGTCATCGACCTTACCTTTCTCATCTAAATACAATCAAACTTCAAAAAAGGAGAAAGTTCTCAATTCTACTGTATTTTTTATGTTTCTTTTTATGCTCAGAACTTTCGATTAGGTTACCCGATTTTGGTGATTCTTTGTTTATTTGAAAGCTGGCGCTTCCCCTGTGATCCCATTTCAATTTGGCACAATTTCTACAGTGGCATCCATAAGAAAACAATTGATGTCGGTTTTTTGGCAATAATTTAACGTATGTTGAACGATATCTCTGTCGTTTGTGAACCGATTTCGATGATTCCTTGATGATGACGTCGTTCTTGAAGCACATACCTCCAGACGCAGCGAGCAGGCCGTGCGCACGGAGCAGCGCCAGCAGCAACAGCGGTAGCAGCGGCCGGCGCCGCATGCCGCGCGACCCCGCGCCCGCGCCTGCGCACCGCCGCCGCTCGCCTCCGCGCTCGCCCTCACCTGCAACAAGAATTGTACCTTAGCGCTTCATCATAATCACCAACGGCGACCGCATACAACATAGATGAGTTGAGATATGAGGACAGAGTCGTATAACATATAGCACGTAGTAGGCGTATTAGCACGTAGGTTTAAGCTAAATAACGTATGTTAAGTTTACGATAAGTGTCACGTCTAGTTTAGTATATATGTACCATTCATAATAAAGATTATTATTATTCATCCATTCTTCACATCATGGTACTATAACCAAGTGCTGCGTCTCATTTACTACTCCCTGCGTGCCTCACCACAGACTAACAGAAGCAACAAAATGCCTCAACGTAAAATTTCATCAGCCAGTATTCGAAGGTTATCGCCGGCGAGAGCACACAAGCGCTCACGCGTTCAAAAGAGATAATATATATCAAATAATATGGACAACTAACCAGCTGGTACTAAGGTGTACCAACTTTTGTATAGTCTATATTCTAGTTTTGTAGCCAAAGGTTCAGTAAATAACCGTTTAAATTTCTAATGCTCTATACAACGCTTGCAGCAATAGCTGAGGGAGGCATTAAAGCTAATGAATTTTCTTACAGTTTGACATTAATGAAGCAAATTATCAACATTAAGATACGACTGAATAGGCACATTAAACAGGTTTTAAGTTTTGTGTGTACATATTACACATACTAACAAATCAAACAGTTCTGACCAAAACATTTGCTAAGTAAACAACGATATCTATTCCGATACACAGCGTACACATTGCTCTATGTCTACTAACATTCCACTTCAATGCTCAAAGCCGAACGGCTATATGTATGCTTTAAAGAGATATTTGAGCCTCAATAACATACCTTTGTAAATCTATATTTTTTTATATAACGTGTTGTGTGTACCTACTGAGATTTCTCTAGTATATCTGATACCCACCTCCACCGCTAGCCTGAATACATCACCCCAAAGAAACTATTTTAGGTAGTGATACTTTTACAACAGTTCACCTTATATGAGGCAGCCATCAGACCAGCCTCCGAGGTAGCAGCGCAACTACATGCGACCTCAAGCAGGACACGAGCTTGCTTGAAGTTGGATGTAGATGTCCATGGGCGGCAGCGACCACTTAATACCAGGTGGCCTGTATGATCGTCTGCTACTTCATATCATGAAAAAGGAGGTACCGCCAACCTCCGTTATGAATCAAGTCATGATTGTGTCAAGTCCTTGTGTATCGGTTGGAGATGTGGAATAGTGTTATGGATGTTAAAGATTGTTCATTTGAGCCGTCTTTGACCTTAGGTATCAGTAACAACACATTCACGTTCCAGGTTCTCTATCCTATGTGAGATTGGATGAGACTATAATGGTTTGCAGTGACTTCTAAACATCAGGTGCTTTGCTCATTTATTACTCACTAACTAGGTACAAAGAAATACATTTATCGTTCCATCTAAAAATAGTCGCTATCAAAATTTCATATCTATATCGAGCATCGTCCGTCCTAATTCAATCAATCGTTCAGTTGATTGATAAAACTCACCGAACAAAGTTCTATTTTTGGACAGTTCCCAGTTTCACGAAAATCTCCGGTGCGGATGGAAAACAAATGTTTCGAAATGTCTTTTTTTATTTGTTCCTTGAATAATATCGAATGGATTTTTATCTCTCTCAGTTTCAGTGGGGTGCGTTTCAGAAACGACAATGCCTTTTTCCGTGCCAATGGCGACGGGCAACGATAGGTATACAGATTAGGAATCTGTACTGTTGTTTTTTTTCTATATCTGTCTTTACTTCCACGCCAATAAAATTCGATACGGGTACCTTACTGCCACAAAAGAAGGGAAGATAAGTAGCAACCGTATTTTACTTTACTTGTTTGAGTCAACTAGATTATAAGAACAATTGGCTCAATTAGGCACAGTTGCTATTTTTACATCAGATATGTTTTTTTCGGCAGGAAATTTACATGTTTGCCTTTTGCAAATGTTGCAATATATGAAAATCACGGAAAAAAAAGAGTAAAAATATATGACAAGACAGGTCATAACTCTCTATGAGTTCGAGAATATTTCAGATTCACACATTCGTAAATAAAGAAATACAATAGAATTTAAAACAAAAAAAAAGTCGCAATTTTAATATCATCTTACTTTAAAAAAACTTAAATTTTCTTCAAAAATATTAAAAGGTATATTTATCTTAAATTACTTCCTGATCCTGTACTTGCTTTTTTTATTGTTGCCGGTGGGTCAAATGGCCATCACAATGTGCCTTCCAATATGCTAATAGCAAATACTTCGTTACTCGCCACTGCACAGTGTGTTGCTATTGTTTTCGATAATCACATTATAAATTGGAACGAAAATAATATCGGTTTGTTTCGTCAAATTAAATAGTACGCGTCTCGGAGAGAATATCAAATTTTAAACTCATTATCGTTCTGACACCCAGCCTACTCTTGAACCGATATTTAATTTGCTATCTCTTTATGAAACTCGTATTTCCAAGGACCGAGTTTGCTGCTCGGTTTCCTGAATATTGCTGTTGATTTTACAAAATGTAATTAAATTTCACACCAACTTTGTTTAATTTTAAATTTTCTCTTGTGACTCCCGTACAATTATAAACGTTAAGATTATTTAATGAATGATTTGTGACGTCATGATGAATGAGACAATTTCTTTCCAAATCAGTTTTCAAGTGTGGCTACTATGTTATTATTAAATTGCTGAGCGAAGGAATAAAAATTAATTAAAATGTCTCTTAAATCAGCGTTTATGTTCAAAATGTTGTGATTAGAGTTTTAGGAATATAATTTTTTGACACATTTGATTGATAAAGATTTATTTAATGGATTTGAAATCAATCTCATTGCACAGTGTTTAAAAGAGTAACCTATACAAAGAAGTGTCGGATCAATAGCATCAACTCGTTACTTGGTACAGTCAGGTAGAACGGTGTCACGTCACAGATAGCGCGCTTTGCAATTGAAATGAAGTGCCGTACAACCGCGACCTTTAGTCGTTGACGATACCTGCACACGTGGAATCTTCACACACTTTGTTGACCTAGAATCGAGGTTTGTGAAGCAAATGGGAAGTTAGATTGAAATCCTGCAATGTTTATCGACACAACAACAACCTGAAAGTAAATTAAAGTAAAACGAAGACTAAGACTTTGACATAAAACTTTATACGATTTTGCAACACAAAAACAATTTTTTGTCGTTTATGTTAAATGAATTAATTACATTATTACATCTGAATTACAGCTGCATTATTAAAATTGAACCGAAAACCACAACACTAATAAAACATAAACATTATTAGAGATTTTTAAATTCGATCACTTTAACAGTAATGTTTTAACAGAAAATGAAAGCATTGAGGGGGATGAGATAAGCAAAGAGATAAGGGAATTTTAATGGGGGTACTTCTCATGGCTATTTGGGGTTAGCGCACTTGTATTTACATTATTTGCCTATTATTTGACAAATACGCCATTAAGTAACTATAATATGACAAAGTCAGCATGCATTAATGGCAGCCAAGTAACAAATACTTAATCATTTAGCAGCGCGCGGTGACGCGTGTTTGTTATTGGCCTTATTTGTCGAACACTTTGTCATATATACCTATGCTCTACACATAGTGATTGTTTGCTGAACATGCCAAATACGCAAGTACGAAAAGTCATGTAAAATGCAATCATAAAATATTAAAGCAACTAAAGAATACGGTGACAAAATTGGCAGTGTCACTCAGAAAGAGAGTAGCAAAGATGTATTCCGGTAATTCCCGGGAGTAAGGAAGTTTGTTTTGGAACCCGAGACGAATCTAATCAGAAGAAAAGTTGTAAGTGTGACAAACAAAAAGAATTTCGGCCGTACAAAGGGAGAAATGACGAAAATAATTTAGCACCTCGAAATTTGGACGCTACTCGTGTCATATTTATTTTCTCTATGACCTTTGAAGTTGAAGAAAAAAAAAACAACTCAAGGAGAACGCGAAGACTTAAAGTTGTGGTGGATATAATCTTGAGCTGCGACTTTAGGTTGTTCCTTCTGTTGCTCCAACGATTCAAAACGTTTGTACCAGTAAATTGGCGTAACCCTGTTTACAGTTTTAATCTCAAAAGTAGATATTTTTGTAGTCCCGGTCTAAAAGAACGACACAGAATAACACATACAATACTCGATTAAAAACAATAGAATCATCTGAAACAATGAACAAAGGATGCTTTTAATTAATTACGTATAAATAATATCGCCTACTAAATTTTGGATCCGATTCACAACTTCAGGTTTAATGGGAGAGGTATTATTTTATTTCAATACTAGCTGCGTTCCCCAATTTCATCCGCGTTAAAAATTGTAATGTAATGCTTGACAGCCACTAGTCTTGCTCAATAAATGGGCTATCTAACACTGAAAGAATTTTTCAAATCGGACCTGTAGTTCCTGAGATAAGCAAGTTCAAGCAAACAAACAAACTCTTCAGCTTTATAATATTAGTATAGATACAATCTTTGGCATTTCAAAACCTGTAATTAAGAAAGTGTAGACAGCCAAACATAAGAGCCCAGACTCGTAAATCCAGAATCAATTTAGGTATATACCTACTAAATAGTCCTTGTTCCTGGATATTCTCATTTTAAAGTGTTACCGCTACGATTCTGACAATGGCTGTCGGACAAGATAAGGGGTTAGCCAGTTAGGCTACATAAAGGCTTCTTTGTCGTCGACAGAATAGCTTCAAGTCGATGTCCCTTGAGTTGACGGTACCTTCATTTTGTAAGACCTTGCAAATAGTCTTTGTACTTCGGGTAATATCTAGATTCAATTATAAAGGAGAGTCGACGACCCCTCTACAAGTAAGAAGGAACTAAGGAGGAACATTATAGCGTCTGGTTAAACAATTACGTTAAATTATCAAAAACTAGCTGTGCCCTCCGGTTTCATCCGCGTTAAGAATTGCAACGTAACGCTTGATAGCCGTTAGTATGTTTTTTGTTTTTGTGTGTTGCATGTGCATGCTTTCTATTAGGGAGGACAGTGTTACGTGCATGTAAAAAATATACACCATCGTATTTGTCGTATTGGCGGACTGTTGCAAAGTAGTTCTTAACGTTGTTTATTAACAATGGATTTCCGCAAAGTAACGCCTAATACAATTAACTATATTATAGAACTGCAAGAGTTAATCGGCTTAATAACATTCGATTTGCAGTAAACCACGCGAGTACTATTATAAATAAAATCCCAAAAATAGGTCCGGAAAAGAAGAAATTGCGGAAACTGTCGTTCAATCGGCCAACAAAAACAGCTCCAGTGACGATGGGTGCGCGATAAAACGACTCGTAAAGTGCTCAGTGACCTCACTTTAAATCAGAACTTGGGGAATCTGGCCCTCACTCAGATTGACTATTGATAATACCTTTGAAAATGATACTACACAACCTTAGCTCCCTACAGATACGAGAAATTCACAGAAAGGGAAATTTTAGATTTTACTGTCGAGAAGTCACTGAGAATAGTTATGCAGGTTTTTTAATGGTTTAATAAAATTAATAAAAAAACCTTTTATTTCTCGCATAATTAAATAGCTAACATTTAAAAACTTAAGTTATAACAATCATTCATTAATTTTTTATGATTCTTATTAGTTTAATGTATACTAATATAATAAACGTGAAGTTTTATTTTTGTTTGTTTGATCGCGCTAATCTATGGAACTACTAATCGGATTTGAAAAATTATTTTTGTGTACGATAGCTACATTCATGAAGAAGGTTGTATTTTAGGCTAGCAAGCATTATGTTATCTACAATTCATAAAGCGGGTGAAACAACTTAATATTATATTTAAATCAAAACGCTTATACTGTTGCACATAAACTCAAAGAGACTTAGCATCTTAGAAGTTGTTTACGTTCAGTGATTAGATTTATTCATGACACACGTTCACAACATAGACACACGCATCAACTTAGTCTAAACAAGTTGAAAGTCAAAACGAATACTAAGTATTAAGTCAAAGCGCTCAAGACAAACACACCAGATGAATGAAAACAGTATCTTGTTCCCAACTGTACTTGCAACGCAAACATTACCGCAGTCGCAATGTAAATGCATCCGTAATTCAAAGCCTTGGAGGAATTTAATCAAACTGATCTCGTGGTTAACATCTGACTCAATAAAAAAACTTAGTGCCTTTAAATCAGGAATAGAATAAGTAATACGCAAGGAAGTCTAAGCGATAGGTCTAATTCAATACGTTGACCCGTGTAGCGTAGTGGTTATCATGCCGGTCCACCATTCAAAGGGTCGTTGGTTCGATTCACAGTGGGACAGTATAAGCGATGAATTTAGATATCAGTTCTTAGTCTCGGTGCTTGTGTAATTGTCTTTGTGTGTCCCACTCACTCGCTATGAGTCTTAAGCGTCTTATCGTTATAGTAGGTAGGTACTTATCTTATACAATTGACCATGTATCACTATCATATCATGTATTCATATCATAATTATATTCATTCATGTACATTCTTTATAAATCTACACCTACAAGGATTTCTTTCGTACCCGCTATTTCGATTTATCGTTACTGGAAAAACTTCCACAATTATACCGCGAACTCTTAGCGGAAGAGCGATAAAATGCGAAGATAATCAGTATTATTAGCAAAGTTCCGCCTTTTTTTGTTACATCGTTATTGTGAGTGTTCTGGAGTTCAACTTCTGCGCCATCTTTTAAAATTATAATTGTCTACGTGGCGGTTCGAACGAATTTTTTTTTACGCCAAATATTTGAGATTATATAATACATTGAGACAACTCACACTCGGCCATTTTTACGTAGACTTTCAAAGACACTAGTTTTCAATTAAACAAACTACTTTTGTTGTTAAAAAAATGCAGGTACATGAATATATAATTTTTGCGGTTCAATTACATTTTGCAGTGCAATGTTGTTGAAGGGAATATGAATAAATAAAAATAGTATGTTTGATTTGCGGATAAATACTATATACACCTATAAACCTATTAATTTATTCTCTCGATTAATTTACATTGTCAATATTTCAAATGAAATCAGACGAGTATTTTGAAATCAACAAAAAACATTATTTATTTAAGACAAGACACTCTCAAACTTTTCATTTTAAAATCTCACTAAAGCACATCCCGGTAAGTTGGAAAACAAAGTACAGATTTTAATGGAAAGGGGAAAACAAAACTACCGAATCGAGGCTACGGAATATTTAATATTTTTACTCCGAAGCGAAAACTTGTTTCGAGTTTCAAATTCTTTATGAATAATATATTGCATTTTATGGATTGCACAAACTTACAAAGTATACAGTTGATATAGGATTAACTAGAACTCTTACTGAGATTTTGCACTGAGGAAACATTCACAAACACGTGTTTAAAACTTTTCTATAATTTTTAACATTTTATTAGCAGTGCGAACGCTACTAAAAAAACATGAGATGTAAAAATGTACAGAAACATGTCAAGAAAAACTAAAGGACCGTCCTGAGCTACAGTTTAAATATTGAATACCATATAGTATATATAGATTATGTATGTAGAATTTACACCTTACATTAAAACAGTAACGTTAAATTTTAAACATGGTTTTACAAGCATTGTGCTTAATTGGAGCGAACCGTTGTGATATATACAAAAACTTTATGCACCTCTCTTAACTAATCCAAAACTTTTACGTTTTCTTTTTCAATTAAGAACACTACCATCAAGTTTGAAGAGAAAGAGTAACTCTTGTGACGTCACAGATCTCTCTATGACCCAGATCCACCGTTTGTCTGTAACAGGTCACGGCCATAACAACGCGGTCGCGATTTTAAAAATAGAGTTAGGTGCGCTTCGCACTGCAGACTGTCAGCCAAGGCGTTGCTACATAAAATTAAACTCAGAAAAAAACTCTATGGATCGTGAAAAAAGTAAAATTAAAAAAGAAAAAAATTAAAAAATAAAAAGGTATAAAATGAATCCGAACACCAATTCAAAAATAGAAACAACACAAATTCAAAAATCGAAACGCTGCCAATGCCCAGCAGTGGCACGTTAATGAGTCGATGATGAATATTTATAAACCATCGCGTTCCCTTTAGTGTATAGAACTCGACCTATAATTTCCAGCTCAATAAATTTTAAACTCGCGCAAGCTCTTTCACTTTACGTACTTTCAAAACAGAACAAAAGTTTTTCTTTCGATGAAAACAATTCAAAAAATAAAAAGCAAAAAACTAAACCAAAGTTGCTAGCTGTTTAAGTTTTGTTTACGAACGCCAGAAAGCCTACAAAGCAACGTTAATAGCAAAGAATATTGACCGCCAATTACGACAACCACAATAAAAATGATTTAAGTTCCTGACATTATTAGACTGCATAAGTTTTTAACTACTGTTCGGGAGTATTTACAGTAAGTGGTGAAACTTATACCTACAGTCACTGTCGCCTGTACATGGGCAGAAACAAGAAAGTCACCAAATGCGTTTTCGGCTTTGATGGAGAACTCTTTTAGCGCCTTTTTTAGAGGCAGGGAATGCCTCAACATAAAGATATTTGAATGTTAAGAAAATCTGGGATTGATCTTACTCTGCCAGGCTGTTTCTATACCAAATGCAATTAGTTTTAGTCTTCTCTAATA
>DWQK01004319.1:0-10556 GCA_018231225.1 Noctuana stator
GTGGAGTATGCTCCAGGCCTTCCCCGGTTGTGGGAAGAGACCCGTGCCCAGCAGTGGGACATAAAAAGGGTTGAAGCAAGTTATTTTGTATGAAATATTTTACTTCACTTGAGTAAACTTTTTAATTGATAAACTGGCGCTTCACGACCTCGAGCTTACATTAGCCAGATAAAAACTGAAGGGGTCTAAAATAACAATGGAAAACGGAGTCGTGCCAAGTGGAATATCAACTAAAATAACAGAGTTGAAATGAAAGGATTCAAAGAACATCGCGAATGGCTCAGAATAATCCTATATTGACCCGAGTCGGAAGTTGAAGTGAAATGCGCGTTGCTACGTGACATTTTGTTGATACGATTCAGAAAAATATTACGTTAATCACCTCACTCACTCACTCACCTCATTGATAAAAAAAACTACTAATTTATTGAGTTAAATAAAAAGTTACCATACTTTTTCATACAGTAATTACTTGTACATTTGAGGGTGAAATTGAAAAATAACAGGCTTGGTTTGATTAATTGGTTATCGCTCGTCCCAATTTGGGCCATTGTAGGCTGTCGCGTGTAAAAGGATGACCGACAATTTGCGGACTATATTTCTGGTAGACACAGTTTCCTCGACAATCTTGTTTCAAATAAATTATACTGTCTTGTTATTTTTAGTTGCCTTTTCTATGCCATAATTGTAGCAATAAAATAACGGTCGGTTTGATTATATATATTCATAAACAAAATGGATTTGTTTTGGCTTTATTGCATATTCTGCTAACTAATAATGTTTTTAATGAATAGAATAAAGTAAGTAGAAAAAAGTAAGTATCAGATTTGCGTTGAGTCTGAAACGTTTTCATGTTTATTGAAATGTATATTTTTTTCAAATGCACGCATGAATCCTTTGAATTCCCTGTACCACCACTACTCGCATTAATTTAAGTAATAAAGAAATGATTGCTCCTAATCTTCTTATTTCATCAAAATAGGGCAATTGGTTCAAAAAGTAAATCTATATAATTTTTTTATAAAACATTTTGAACATTTTTTTCCGTCTAAAAGTTCTAAAAGTACTTTTCCCAAAGGTTAAATTACCTACGTATGTAGTTTATAAATTTTATAGCTGATAAAATACTACCTATCGTATACAATGCTCCGTTACCCTTATACATTAATAATGTAGGATGTGCGTTAAAAAGAAAAACTTCAAAATACGTGTAAAAAGTCAAGTAGGTACGTATATACGAGTATGTAGTATGTACTAATTGGTTGAACACATGTCTTCATTAAATACCTACACTCACATTTTCAAAAGGTTCCAAATACAATTTTTGTAGTGACTTCGGATTTTAAACATTCTTATTTGAACTTTCTGAATTTTTATTGTAACTTTTTTTATTTTTATTGTAATCTTTAGCTTCTTAGTAACAAAGTAAATGTATTATACATTACCAAATATATTTTATTTTTATTTTATTCCAGTATTTACCATTTTATCTTAAATGAATATCAAACTGTAGGTAACCAATGATATTCTCATCTAAACTCAAATAGGAAAGAAGTCCTATCTGATTCTATCCTATTGTATATATTTATATACCAAATTATATATATAAATATGACATATTTTTGGTGACATATTTTCTTATTATTAAATTTATTATAAAAATTTAAAATAACCACGTCATGTTCTTCAGTAGGGACTTTTTTTGTATTGATAATGATGGCAGGAATACCATTTTTAAATAAAAGCCTTATTACAAATGATCAGCGAAGAAATCATACCTCACTATTTCACTCCATTTTTTGTCGCCGTAATTGATAGAGCTTCAGATATGATAATTGGGGACTGAATTTCGGTGGATCGAGGGCACAATCTATCATGTTGTTGAACATGAAAATTTATACCTAAGAGCAAAAAATGCCTTCCAACTATTCTGTTTTTCGTAGGACAAGAACGTGATATATTATTGTTAAGAAAAAGTATTACCGTTAAACAGAACGATCGTTGTTCATTATAATATCACTTGAAGTTATTTAACTCATAAACTGATATAACTTTTGTAGTTAGTAGAGCTTGTACAGTTCGCTTGGGGATATCTCCTGCGTAGTCCCCCGTCGCCTTCCTCATGACCCGATGTAAAGATTTTGTGTTTTGATTAAGCTTGTGTTTTATTTAGGGTGTGGTTGCCGGAAATAATTAATTTGAGCTGGAGACTGAATACCACGCACAAAGCTGTATATCGGAAGACATTATTTTTTCATGAGACCATAGGGCGACACCCTAAAAAGTTTCCTACGAATTAATTACCTCCTCCTTTTTTGAAGTCGCTCAAAAGTACAATTTCATTCATTTACCTTTACATATGAATGCAACAACTACGCTTATTATGAGAACTCTACCGTGAATTTTGAGCTTAGATTTTTCATTTCAATTCTCTATCAATAGGAATACAATGGCTCGTCAACTGCGTTGTCAGACTATTTCTATAGAACAATTGTAATACGGCTACAACATAGTTTACTTGAATGTGCAATGATTTTTTCCCACTGAATCCTTAAAGGAGTTCGTACTTCGTAATTTACAAAACTTTTGTTATTCATAGTGGATCTGAAATATATAATTTTGAAAACGCATGCGATTATTTTTGTTGCTTCTATAAGCAACTGCCGCTACTACTGCGGGTAGGGTGTTGCGCTCTTGTTTGAATTTGTAAATCAATTCTCGTGATTTTAACGTTATTTACTGTCAGTTCAAAATAATAATGCCTAAAAGTGGTATTAAAAAAATGCTAAGGTAAAGGCGATTGGCTATCAACCATAATAATATGTACTTAATAAATTACAATAGTTTCTTTAAAAATTGCGTAACATACTGAGTAAAGCGTAAGAGAACCAACATCAGCCAAAGTCTACTCGTATCCCCATTACGTAAACCCTACTCCTGAATTTAAAAGCTACCCTCAAGTCTTCATCAATCTTGTCGGGCTCCATCGATCTTGATAATTGCCCGGCCATAATTAACTATGGGCCTATAAAGTCAGACGAAATTTACTTCGAGTGTAAGCTGTATCAAACAATTTGTTAGGTTCGCGCTCATGATGCATCTCAATCTTAAGTTCAGTTTATTAATACGGTACGTACGGGTTTGTGTATTTGTGTGCTACGTATGGTTGTACCAGCTTAAAATTATCTAGCAACTTTTATGACATCAGATAGAAACTCTCTCTATTTGTGGTTAGACGTGCGTGTCCATGGGTTGCAGTGACCACTCAACATCAAGTGGCCTGCTTCTTCTCTTTTCCTATACACAAAAAGATCTTGACCTCAAAAATATTTTATCGACAATGCTAACAAAAATAAGAACTAAGACTAAGACTTCTTTGCCAACAGTTTCCCAAACTTTAGTCTGTTTACTTATATGTATGCCAGTTGTAAATCTGCATCCAAATAAAACTATTCCCGCGACACTTTACAACGATAGGTAACTGTAAAATGTTTGAAACACCGGAATGTGTGTGAAGCAACGATAGAAGCAATAAAAGCGGGAGTAAATCTATAAACTTTTTCCAATTTCACTTTGGCCCTGTGTGAAAAATTCCGATACCAACCCAATTTTTGTTGTCCAAACCTCTTACGTATTGATGTATAGTTTTTTTACGAGTGTTCATCGACTTTTTAATTTCGCTATCCATCAAAGTAAGCTGCGGTTTTTAAAAAAGCCGTAGAGCTATCTCTATCCGCAGCGATAATTGCGTTAGTTATTGAACTAGATAAGCAAGTGGGTGGTGATTGGTGGTAATAGAAAATCTCTAATACCTACTTATCTTCATTTACCTACTAACTACACATCAACAATTCTAGTTTTTCCAGCTCCAGGTTTCGCCTCTTCTCACCATATTTTGGTAACGGTTGTTACTACCGTTACCAAAATTTACGTTACTACCAGTAGTATATGATTGCAGTGATACTTTGTTTTGTTTTGCATGTAAAATAGTCAAACATAAATTTATAAAAAATAAGAAGATAGATAACAGAAACTTAATGTATATAACTATTTGACTAAACACGGCAGTCAGATAACCAATTAGGTATATAGAATTAGTCATTTTACTATAGCTATAGAATCACGTTTTGACAATTGCTGTTCTGTTTGTCTACTGAAACAACAATAGCTGTTATGACTCAATACACATTCAATTAATGCAGGCATTATCTAATGGCAAAATTAAAATAAAAGATTAGAGAAACAATATCTCGGAAATTGCGTTGTTTCGCCTTGAACCGTCGCAGCCGGGAGACATAATATAAACTAAAGCCGGGGACCACTAAAATGTTACTGACAGCTGGATTTTAGTCCCGAGGGCCGTGTAATCGTGAGATTAAAAGAAATTTGTCAAGAAATGAGCTCTCGACTATTGCGGGAACGGAAATGGTCGGCCATGGGTATTCGTTGTCAAAAATTCTAACAGACTTTATTTCGATTCTTATAAGTTAACTTTTCAAAACGAATTTATACGTAACGGTAGTAATATTTTCCTTTAACAACACTAACATTGATGTTAGAAAACATTAATGCTTAATACTTCATATATTCAACAACGCACAAGATTTAAAAAAATTTAAATAAGTTAAAGAGGGTTGGATAAATTTTAAAGTTGCCTTTAGAAAACCTTATTTACTTTTGATAAGTTAGTAGTAGTATTATAACCATTATATAAGGAATTTAATTAATACTTAGAAATTGACCAAAAATACTTCGTTGACCCGAGGACATGAAGAATACCAACAAAAAATGTTTAATATCTTTATTGTCACGAAGGTTCCGTTGTCGGAAGGAATTAACTTTGTTCATAAATGCATTAAATATTCCTAGTGACCCTTAAAATAGTATATTGATGTAACTAAAGTAATTATTATGTGATTTTTTTTATTTTTACTATGCATTTTCTTCTCGTTTGACCATTTTTAATGATAAATAATAATTTTTTTTAAAAGCAAGTATGTAATTGTTAACTATTCAACTTATTCATAAATCGTAAGTTTAAACTAACCCTAAAAAATTGCAATACAAATTAATTTTATCACTTTTCTTTGGTGACAAAAAACATCGTCATCGAACAAAAAACCTGCATACCTGAGAATTTTCCGTAAATTTTTCAAAAGGAAAAATCCACCAAGCGAGACTTGCCTAAACCCTTTTCATATTTTATTTGAGGAGACTCGTGCCCAACATTGGGTCAATGATGGGTCGAACATGATCCTAATGAACCATAAAACATATTATATTCACAGTTACAGAAAATATCACGAGTACAAATCCCATTATGAATGTAAACGAGTATGGTGATATGTAAAGCATAGAAAAACATATCCTTACATAAATCCTTACAACCTTTCTTTGTAACTTGATCCATCCATCTATCACAGCCTGCTAGCCATCGCGGTTTCCATTCCAATTTCAGAGCTTTATGCCTAATCTTTCGATGTGCTTTTGAAACATTGTGTAAAAGGAAAAATGTCTATTGGATAGGTACTTTATTCGCTCAAAAAGAACATTACGCCCGGATATCAAATTTACCTAAATTTGATATCTGGGCGAAATGTAAGAGAAACACGAATAAAATGCTCTCGTTTCAGTGTAATCTGAAAGCGCTCATCGCTGAAATACTTTGGCCTTGCCGCAAACACTTGAAGAGAACTTATTTGTAAAATAAATGTTTCAGTTCTCCTTTTTTTTCTTTGGCCTTATTTCAAATTAATGGAATATATAAAATATATAAATAATAGAAAATCATTTCTATAACTTCCTATGTGCTATTCCGAAGTATCTAATAGATAAAATCATATCCATACTTGAACCAACTTTATGGTGAAAAAAAGTAGACTTTGTAATAGGTATGATAGGATGATTTTCGGTCTATTGATTCTTATGAATTTAGGATATATTTAATATGATTTATTTAATATCCCAGCGTAGTTTATCTTTATACCTACAGTGCATGTACCTACAGTGCATATGTGTAGTTAACATTCCAATTTCTTTGTTTCTAAGAAACATTTTACTGGTAGATATGAAGGGAAATAATTTTTTTGTATTCTGCTAACGATTTATCATACAGTTTCAAATAGTGCTTATGAATTGTAGAGATAGAATAGTTGCAAATTTGATCTCAGCGCAGCCGGTTACGCAACCATCGCACTCGATGCATATAAAATCACTCCCATCTTTTTGTTTGTGTGTATAACTTGTTTATCTGAAGAAAATACCGCTCACGCTATCAAACGCGGGCTTAAACTGTACAACTTTTACAGTCAACTTTGTAGCGACTAAAGTGATAATGGATATAAAATAATATTCGTAAATAATAACCATAATAACTTCGATGAAAAAAGGTAAATGTGTAAAAAAACTTATATCAACAAGTTTAAATTTAACGATATGAAGTTTAGTGGAAAATTTAATCTTACCTGAACTTTTGCATCCAACTTTATAAGGTACACTAGATGTCATTCACGAGAAAATGTCACTAAAACTGATTATCTGTCCACGTCCATTGCATGGGGGTCACGCACGGTAATCTCGTAAAGTTTGATTCTGGAGCATCGGCGCGGGGAGTCGAAAGTTACGGGCGGGCGAGCGAGTGAAGGTAGTGCAAGCCGCCAGAGAAGTGGCGGGCGCGAGCGGGGAGAGCGCAGGGGCTGTCGAAGAACGCATGCGTTTTTGGACGTCCGCGCCCGGAGCCGGCTGACGTCACGGCATCCGCGACGGGGACGCCCGATTCGTAGAGCCTGGCCTCGTTATCCTCACACCGCACCTCTATCCTCCTAAGACCCAACTATTTATTCAGCCAAATCTACTTAAGACTTGTTAGTGTTGCGCTACTGTGAAATCAAAAGAAATCTTTATTTCGCTTACCGAAAATTTAAAGTTATTTTACTGATTGCTTTTACATTGTTATTTTAGTGTAGGTACTTTGAAAACAAATGTTGGGGCTGCTTATCTTTTGGGAAACATTCACCGATTAAGGCTCACCTTGTGCTAATGATAGGCATTTCTGACATTGAAGAGGCAAGTTTCCAAGTTTCGGAATCACAAACTCGACTGAAATCTCAAGTCGCTTACATTGAAGTAACCGTAAAATGAGCACCAGACGACTTTAAGCGCCTGCTTATCACGATGACGGTAACTTCAAATAAAAGAACATCTCGGTGAGCTGCTTTCAAAACTTAAGCCGATCATTAATTACGTTTAGACGCAAAATAACTCCTTTCTCTCCAAAAGTGTACAAAAAGGAGAAGAAAAAATAAATTTTATTTAACGCTTTTACATCCCACAATCGTCACACAAAACAAAAAATTTTCAAATTTTTTTAAATTTTTTCCACATATCTTCCATCATAACCATAAAAGGCCTTTAAGTATACGACACCTTATTTCTATGCGATTAGTACAAATACTTGTAGATAAATAAGTCCTCTGCCAAAGATTGACAGAAACAGGCGGTTTACATGACCTAGGAAGCAAGAAAATGCCAAAGTACTGATTACAAAAAATATTACTTTAGTGAAACTGTTATTAACCGACTTAAAAAAAAAAAGGAGGTTCTCAATTCGACTTATATTTGCTGCTATCTCATAACTTTCGACTCTGTGAACTGATTTGGATTAATTTAAAAACTGATGCCTTCCGTTTGGTCCCATTTTAATTTGGTCCAGTTCTGAAGACAACTCCAATTCTCCAAAAGTCGGTTTTTTTGGTAACGCAAATTACAATTTTGACACCGTATCAATATTGACATTAAACCGATAATATACTAATGCAAAAATAAGTACTCGTAGTCGTAGTCGTACTTACTGGCTTTCATACACGTTCATACAGTATATTATCTAGTGGTGTTTGCCATGAAACAATTCCTTATTCCATTGTTTACTCTATAGTTTCGCCGTGACGGCGCGGCGGCAAAAATAAGGCATTATGTGTACACGACATTTGCGCCCCCAGCCCTCGTCGAGATGACAGAGCGTGTTTTAGTGGTCTTATATTGACATTCCGACGGCCACACACTCCGACTGCCTATAAGCACTTTAGCTATTGTGGAAACATAAATACGTTTAGGCGACGTTTTACAAGCAATGAAGTAGTACTCAATGGATTTTGACTTGGGATGTATTGGAACGCTATTGGCAAATAATTATAGCGTCGCCTCAGCGCTTGATACCTTCGATTTTATTTGTTATAAAATCGTTTTTCAAAACGGATTGGTGTCTAAATAGGTGGCCTGAGAAATTCTGATAAATCAACCATTAACACATACCTATCTGTGTTGGAAAGACCCGTGCCCAGCAGTGGGCTATAAAAAAAAGTTCCAGACAGATTATACCATCAATATCCTAAATACTGTAATATTTTTACACGAAAGTCCGCAATTTCTCTGCTACATTATACGAGTAGACCTCAACAGATCCACGCGACATCTACATTAATTAAAGAATTAACCGGAGGGAGCCTTACTATCTAGTTGTGTAAATAAGTCTCATAAATTTACAACGCTACGTTGGATTCAAGTGGAATCGTAGTTGAGACCACAAAGAGTCTATTTTATGATTTCAATTTGTGACTGCCTCGAAAAATTATGATTAAAATCGTTAAATATGGATGCTAGTAATCTTCATAGGTACCTAATAGAAGTAAAATGAAGTAATTTTGTTACGTTTTAATCCGGTCTACTAGAAACTATCAGTTAGTTAGAATTGATTCCCATAATGATGTTTGAAACGCAAAAACATCAACATAATAATACCTATATGCTTATATCAGTTCTGTCAAGTGGGCCTCAAATTCATACATATATAACAATATGACATTAATACCTGGGAGATCGAGCTTTAACTTCCAAAAAGACTGGATACTTACATCCTTTGTAACGTTTACACTTATTGCCAAAAACGATTAAGTTCATATTTTCTCTAAGCCGTTAAGTAAGTTTGACGAAATTTAATCAGGCAATGCCCTATGTTCCTGCTCATACGAAAAATTCAACGTTTCTCAGAATGAGAGAAAACCCTCATAGTAAAAAATTTATCTAGACGGTGGAAACATTTTATGACTAAGAGCACGTGTCTCACCCACTTTTGACTTTAACAAGAAAGGTCTAATAGGTGTAATGTTGAAGCAGTGGCAGATAGATAGATAGAAAACTCTTTACTGCAAAAAGATTAAAGAATCGTGGCTTATGTACATTTTTTTTTACTATTCAGATGGGTCCGGGTTGAATTCTCGAATATTGCACATTTACTACAAACTAAAGTCTTCCTATTTCTTATTTGGCGATGGAACCCTTGTTACCGTTTAATAGTTTAATAGAAAACAGTAATTAACTTTATAAACTGTCTGTTTTTTAAAAAGCTTAATGACTGCATCGTGGGCGAGAACTAAGCGGTTATTGCTATACTTTAAAGTTTCTTAAAGTAAAGTGACTTTTAATTAGGATAGTTTGCACAGAAATAGGTTGTTGAGGAGTTTGAGAACTTCGGCGTTGGACTTCAATCGATGATTCCTTTTATTACGACTCACTGGATTTGTATAAATTGGGTCGGAATTAAATTATATCAAATAATGATCAAGCGAGATCATTAGTGAAAAGTTGTTTTAGATGCTACATCAGCTTACAACGTTTACATAATCAGCTTGAATCGGAAGTCACACTTTACGCTTAAGTAAAAAACCACCGAGAAGCATAAAGCGAATGATTTCTTTTCAAGTAACTTAAGTATAATTGTCAGTTACATCTTGCAAAGTTTATTTTCTTGCGTTCTACTAGTTGTTAGAGTTAGCGCGAATAGTGGGCCAATTCTAAAGTCATTGTAACCGCGAAAGACTTGCCTAGGTATTTTTTCGGGCCGAAATATATAATTGTTCGATAAATAACAATTTAACAAATGTGTTTGATAGGTCAAAATATCAGAAGCCGAAAACGTGATATTAAATTCAATAAATCTTTACACACACATGCCTACGAATCGTTACATTTAATTGTGATATAAATTCCCGCAAAGTACACCTGAACAAACAGTTGGGAAGCGGACGTTTGATTATACTCGTAACCACCGCAGACAGAACCAAATTGATTAACTACAACCACTTATTTGTCACATATTAATTCATTAAAGGCCGGTTTCATTGGTTCCTGATAAAGTCTAATAGTTTATCTTCAGTGGTAGCCGCTTTGTGGTGATTTTTCATGTAGTATATACGAAGGCGAACGGCCACATACTACGTCGTTCTTTCTGGAGTCACTGGCTGGACGGCTTCTGCTCACATACCTCATAATGTATGGTAGCCCCGGGAGCACACTGGCGCGGCTCACTGTATCCCTTATTCTTGTCCCAAGCATCAGGGACATCCCATTGAAAAAGTGTTTAAAAAAGGAAAAATATATAAGATATACGTTTAAACGCGCATATAGCCCCGCTGGCAGTGTGAATGAAGCGCGCATAGCCCCGCTGGCAGTGTGAATCGCAAGCGATCATATTGTTAAGCAACGTCGGGCGCGGCCGGTAC
>DWQK01004320.1:0-10554 GCA_018231225.1 Noctuana stator
TGAAACTGTTGTTTTCAAGATAATTATTAAATGTTTTCAAAATAAAGCTCGTAAACAGTCGCGGATTTACGGGGAGAATGAGTAGCTTCTGGAGCCTAGGGCGACAGGTTTTAGGGACAGAATAAAGAATAGAGAAGAGGATGGATATTAATTTACTATATACATATAAAATAAATAAGCCATATCACCCTACGGAAGTTTACTCAACAGACTGGCGGCATTACTTTGCTGTTCAGCCGTTTAGTTATTTGTAGCTCTTGTGGCCCCAGTGACTCTGACCAGGCGAGAGGACAATTAAGCCATTTGGATATTCCTGGCCAAAAATCTACGGCACCAACGTGCGATGAAATTTTTGATAATATTGAAAAGTTAGAAGTAACTTAAGTGGTCGAACCCGGATCCACCTAAACGGTACCCCGAAATTCCTATACTGGGCTATCACTGCCCTATAAACGTAGTCCTCTACCTGACGTCCGTAACAAGAGTATAATTAATATTTGTGATGAGTTGAACTTGACATTGGCTGGCAGTTCCGCAAGATGGCAACTCGACGCCGCGCCGGCAGAGCAACCGAGCGCCGCCTGTCAATTAGCGGACAACTGATTTATGTTCCAAACGATAGTAACATACAGTCAGGGCCCTTACAGACCTCCGAAGTTCGCCTTGTAGTGTTTTCTTTACAGGCCAATTTGGATAGATTTCGTGTTACTTTTGTGCAGTATAAGGCAAACAGATTTCCTGTTAAATATTCTGCTTTTTGTTCCAATAAAGGTACTATTTAACTCTGTAAAGTTCGTAGGTGCAATTTTAGTAAAATTACTACTAGTAGGATATTGATGTTATGCTTTCGCTATATAAGAACAGCTAATTAATTGACTATAACAATAATTAATTGATTATTGGTAGGTATCGCAGCCAAATAACAATAAATTAATAATTAAGCCATTAATTTTTATTTACTTAGGCCCCGTACAATCTAAGACAATAGATATCTTAAATTTAAATCTCTCGCCGTTAAGACGCCTTATACATATATTTCTCTTATGTATTTTCTTCTAATACTAATAGTGCCATCTATCAGCGAACAGTTGAATTTCGCACGGACATCTGCGGTAGGCGTGTAAAGAATATGTCGGGCTGCCATCTACATGTTTGTTTATTAATAAGTGCAAACTTTCGTTCTTTGAACGTCGCCGATCCCTTTGAACTATTATCTCAAGTTTTATTAAGAAGAATAGGTCGTATAGTTTTTTTTAGTTTATGGTAGACATTGGCTTTTATGTGTTTTTATGAGCAGTGTGTATATTTTTGCAACATACGTGTGTATGGATTGGATATAGTAATGTTTATTTCACTACTAGGAAGCAGTATAATAATACAAGTTTGCCGAAATACATTTCTTTAGATTTATTAATCAAAATTCTGTTTGTTATGCATAAAAATTCTGTGGTTAAAATCTGTCAACAATCTACATATATAGGCACCTACTGCAAATCTCTACTTTGAAACTTTATCCATTTTACGCTTTACCCTTTTATATCGTGTCGAGAATTTGATTTAGGTGTCATAATTTTTGAATTATGATACCATACGCATTAAATAGAACTGCATTACAATAATGACGCACTAATCATTCTTTGTAATAACGGTTTTGGTTGGGCGGATATTAGCGCTGAATTTTTAATACTAATATCTACGCAGTTGCATCACCATTGCTTTAAATTCGGCTCAGGTCATAACGGATTTGCATTGATAAAATATTAAAATTATTCAGAGTACATTACATCAACACTATCTTTGTCTGTGACCTAGGTGCTAAATGAGAAGGACAATTTTGGTACAGTACTGGCAAGTTTAATAAGTTTATTAACTGTGTCTCCAAGCAAGCTATGATTTAATTCATCGATTGATAAGGTGACTCTTTCTTTAGGTAGGTAGGTAGGTAATACAATATATTACAATACTGCATCTATTTTAATTGGAAATTGATTCATTTTATGCATTCAATAACCTCCGATAAATTTGAATACGTCATAACATCCGTTGATAGAGATAGTAAAGAGCTAACACTGCATTTTCTGAACAAAACAACAGATCAAATAGTAATAATAGGTACATACATTTAAGTGTTGTGAAATTTATGAATATTTTCGTTTATAATCTTGCGTTTATTCTTCTTTTTCTGAAGAATTTTTTATTGAAATACTTACTTAATAAATACTTGCTCTTACGTAAATACTGAACAAAAGTACCAAACGGGATGTTATTACAGCGATGAAATTATGTTTAAAAAATTTTTTGGTATTATTTGCTAGATATACCTAATAATAACATATTTGTATATATTACATAATTACATCTATTTACATAATATATCTAGTATGAAATAAAATAAGTAGCTTCCGTCGTCCGTTCGCTTCGATCTTTTAAACTACTCAACGGATTTTAATATCAGTTTTCCAACAATAGATAGAGGGATTCAAGAGGAAGGTTTATATGTAAAATTTACAGATTTTCAAGCGGTATAAAGTTCGCCCGGTCAGTTTTTTATAAGCCGCATAACCCAAGAAATAAACGTAATTCAGTCTCTTTAAAGATAGCTTCAGTTGGACGCAGACAATTTATTTAAGTTAGCCACAAACAATTTATTTGATGTTGCTTTCATCAGCTGCAAGTAATTACCCATAATGACATTAAGCTCATCGTGCTACAAAGTCATCGTTGTACGCAGTCACGCCCCATAATTAACTCCTTCTCCCTCCGACCGCTGTTCTTTTATAAATGAGCTGATACCCCGCGGGACTACTTAGTTAAATTCGAGACATAAGTTATAAACTGTAAGCGAAGTGTTGTTGAAAGTAAGGACTTATTAGGAAATAGCAGATTAGATGTTAATTATTTTTTTACGTACATACATAAAAAGCGTATCTACAAAGCTTTGCTGACATTGATTGTTAAATCAATAAAATTAATGAAAAAGTGCTTATTAGTATCGATAGTATGAATAATTTGTTTTTATTCAAACTAAAATAGTGTTAAGGTTAATAAGGAATGCAGATATATTTGGCTGATAATAAAAATATAAGTAATTAAAAATTATAATGATGTATAGATTTTAAAAGTTAATATTACACTTTGATCACGGTACATTCATTGTTAGTAGATCAACCAATTGTGTGAAACTGAAACAGTAATCGTGGTGTTCCGTACCATTGTGTGCAAATAAATACTTAAGTTTTAATCTGTAAACTATGTTACTCGAACAGAAACATCAGAAAAATCATGGTTTATTTACGTAAAATATTTAAGTAAAATATTCCAGGCCTTTATAGATGGTCTGGTCTACTAACTTGCACCACAACTATTTAATAAAGATGTTATCATCCATAGACCGAATGTACAGTTAGGTCGGTGAGTCCTTTATCGCCGAATTGTATCGTCGTTTTAGGGTCCGATAGGGATCCCAAAGAAACAAGCGTAGATTGTAATTTTTATTTACATTCCATTGCTGTAAATAGGTTTTTCATATGCTAGATGCTCTTAACTGCTGTGACTATTGTAGTGGTACACGACAATAGCCCCGCGTCTGATTATCATGCATCGGACATCCACTACTTCTTTCTCTGTATTTACATCACCTATGTCAATTACTATTGTTTCCCGCCTTCGGGCTGTTTCTCCAATGACACTGACAGTGACGTAAGCTAATCAACACAGAGACACATAAGACAGAGTATGTATACTATGGCACATACCAATATAGTGTATTATCTATGGCACATACACTACCTACAGCTATGTTGGCCACTTTGCCTTAATATTTTTGGATATGTAATACTTAATTATAACATTATTGTAATTTTTTTGTTCCAGATCGCTGCTATTAGCAGCTATCGTATTAAGTAATTGCATCACATGGACTGCATCTAGACATCACTACACGCATAATGTAAGTACGCACTTGAGGCACTTAGTGAGATGGTAATGTACGATTGTTGCTAGGTACTTACTAATCTAGATAATCTATTCCAATGGTTTGCTCGTCGATTATTGGAAAAGAAACAACATGTTACATTTAATTATCAGCATCAATATACTTTCTCACGTCACAATAATAAGCCAATCGCAATTGATTCGCATGTGCCGCTATTGGCTATAAGAGCCACACACAATATACGGAAAGTACCTCTGACTAATACTATATCTACGGGCCAAGTAAGGCCCATAATAATTTAATAACCATCTTGGATAAAACAGAACACAGAACATAAGAACAAAATAGAAACCATGTATTTCGCATGCTTTACTTAGGTATTACAGAAAATAATGAGCAAGTGCACAGCGTAATACACGAAATGCATGGTCGATAATATAATAGGCATAGGTACATGCACGTAAATTTATGATGTAAGTAAGTGCTTAAATAAACAAGATAGACTAGCTCGATCAGAGCAGTCCACTCGTCAAAAGTGACCATTGCAACATGCGTTCGAGTGCAAGTCGATAATACGCCGCACATGTTGTTTATCATCATAACATTTATTTAAATCGCTGACGCTGGCAGGTCCCCGCGGAGATTGGTATTTTATTTATATGTAAAGATGCTTGCATAAATGCATATCAAAATAAGACTTTATAAATGTATTGTATAAGTGTACAGTGACTTTATAAGTGTATTGTGTATTTTTAGTCTTCTCCGAATCGAGTAATGTCGCAATGTTAGTACACGCAAAATTCACGGAGATGAACCATGCAAATTTTAAGTGTTGCGAGGTACTTACGCCAATAGGTGAAGAGTGTAGTTTAACAGAAAATTAACCAAGTGAAAATAAGTTAATCTACGTAGCTTATGCTTTAGAAAAACTGTACCTACACAAACTTAAATAGATATTAAAAAACTTGCACCTAAGACACAATAAATCGAAATCCGCTTTTGTTAAATCACTAATGTTTTCAAAGAAAAATCCCGATTCAAAAATGTTTTCAATATGACCGTTAGATAATACGGGTAGAGACTAGAAGCTTTTTTTCGAGATCATTCTACCCGAGTCGACGTTTATCAGATAAATTATTTCGATTTATTGTTGAAATTAATATTAATTGACTCAGTATCGATATCAAAGCGGTGAACTGTCAGTTTGATTGGCGAGTGTCGCTTGATGGCGATAGATTAGCGCTTCGGCCAATGTCAAGGACTGTTTGGTCACTCGTGGTCATTGGCAGTGACTTCGAATTTTCGGACGAGCATTTTGTAGTGAAGAATGTAGACAAGTCATGTAGTGCGACAAAGGTTTTGACTACGAAAACTTTATTATTAAAAAAATATATAATTATTTAAATGAGGAGTCAATTCGGAATTTCTTTTGCCAAAAACAAAAAAAAATGTTAATTGTTGGTATTTATTTCAATTGTAAATGAAAAAAAATACAATATTTTTATATAATTTACTTTAACAATGTATAAAATAACGCTTCACACTCTCAGCCCACACTAGAATTACCTGTGTCGTGGGTGCCATGGACACATAGAAAGACAAATATAAAAACACCCAGACCGCTAACTGAAATTGAAGCCGGGACCCTTCGAATGGTGGACTGGTGTGGTAACCACTACACCACGAAGGTCTTTAAATAAAACAATACTATTGCGTTGTCAAGTGAGATTCAGATAAACGCTGTATGCGTAGAAAACATAGTATGAGATCATAGTCGTAATTTATTTTCGAGCTTCATACAAATACTGATTTGTATGAAGATTATAAAATATTATTATGGAAGCCTGCGAGGGTTAACTACGGGTGATGATGATGATGATTATTATAAGATATTATTATGAACCATTAGGGTTAACTACGGGTAGGTAAGTTATGAACAAATTGATGCGTGTGGGAAAACTGGAATACTTTAAATTAAAATTCGAAAATATTTTATATAGAAATTAATTTGTACAATAGCATAAAAAGTACAACCTGTTTGGAATAAAAATCTTACAAAATTAGCACTCGCATACCAGTTGCGTTAGTAGAGGAATAAAGAATCCTATATGTCAGTCCAGAATATAAACTATTTACTTATTTGGTTAATTTCATACAAACATTAGCAACATCAGAGCAGCGTATTCTGTTAGTCAGCCCTATCCATAACAACAAACGAATAGTCGTAAATCTAATAAGAGAACGTCAAATTGATGGGTGTTTTACCACTACCACAACAGCTGTGAATTCTTCATCGAGTTAAAAACACCATTGTCTGAATATTTGAAACATTGATCAATTTATTGTCACATGCTGCGTCACCACAAATGCTTAATTCGGCGATGACTGGCTAGTTCGTTGTTCACGAAAACTGAAATATTTAAACGTGGTTTTTTAACTAGTTCTCTATTTTAAGATTTAAGTGAACATTAATGTTAAATAAATAAATAGCCGTACGTTTCATGGGTCGCAGACACGGAACTTAACCGAGAAATGACAGGAAATGCGCCTGCACTTTATTAGTAAGGTAACAAGCATGGCAACTTCACAAAATATATTATTGGTAGATAAGAAACAATACCTACCAATCAGCATCAAAATGCTTTGTCACGTCACAACAATCAGCCAATTGCAATCAAGTCACATTATGTCGTTTTTGGCTTATACGAGTCATAATGTCAAACTGTAAGGCATTAATATTCACTTGGTTTTTTCTTAGTCGCAGATTTTGCAGAGACTTCTCAACATCATAAACGAATGTATCTAACAATGTTACAGGTAAATGGGCACCGAAGTCGACACAGGCGTCAAGGTGCTAATCTGTTCCTGCCGGGATCTTACGTGATCCCTGAAGGAGAGGGAAGCGGACCCTGGGGGGAATGGCAGGAGGTGTCCCCCTGCTCCAGGACGTGTGGGGGCGGTGTTGCTAGTCAGAAGAGAATATGTTTAACTGTTGGGTAAGATGAGTTGGTCATTATTATTGCAATTGTGCGTTTAATAAGAAATGACTTATAGGAAAAAAATCAAAATAGCTAACAGATAATTGTACCTATAGGAAATCAATTTTCAATCAGGCCACACTTACATGAGGCGACCATCACCCTTCGTGGTAGCAACGAAACTACATGCGACCTCAGGCAGGACACGAGCCTGCTTGAGGTTGGATGTAGATGTCTACGGGCGGCAGCGACCACTTAACGCCAGGTGGCCTGCATGCTCGTTTGCTACTTCATGTCATAAAAAAATGTTCGGAAGGTGGTACCTACAATTAGTCCGTTGAGGTAACACTTCTTTCAAAACTCGCCGGTAAGTAGGAATTAATAAACAAAACACGCTCTAATGGCAAGTTGAACTAAAAAACATTTTAAAACTAAAATAATTTTGAAATAGATGTTAACCAAATAATTTTTTTTAATAGTGGCAAATGATGTGTTACATTTCAGCTCAGACGGGCCACCCTGCACGGGCGGGGACACCAAGTACTTCTCCTGCCACACTCAGGACTGTCCCGATGGCTCTGGCGACTTCAGGACTGAGCAGTGCGCTGAATACAACAATGTGGTATTCAGGGATAATAATAAGTACTCGTAAGTACATCCACCGCCTTGCTGTTGTCGCTTGCTTGCTGTACGAAGTTTGTGTTTACTGAATGGCATAGTGTGCATCTGGATTGGGGGCCCACTTTTTTTTCTCGACGTAGCGAATTGAAATTTATAGGGGATTTAGTTAAAATTAGTTAAAACTTAAAGCAAACACTCATAAACTTCTTAATGGCAAATGTATTGGGCCCTTTGTTCATATGCCTTAATTTTATTTAAAGCGTCATGTAACTTGCAATTAAAGGCGGAGCAATAAGTGATACAACGGTAATAATTCAGTAATAGTGTTATCTTTATTCCTTTTTATTATTTTATGACAATCAACACCCATATGTATATTTATATTATTTTAAATTAAAGAGTTTTTAATTGCCGACAATATTTGAAACTATCTTACACAATGCAGTGACAATTCACTCACAAGTCACTTCATTTCTCAGATGGGTCCCATACACAAAAGCACCTAATCCTTGCGAGCTGAACTGCATGCCACGCGGCGAGAGGTTCTACTACCGTCATCGCTCGAAGGTGGTGGATGGCACCCGCTGCAATGACGAGTCCTTTGACGTCTGCGTCGATGGAATTTGTCAGGTAACTATGCAAGACTAAGCGAAGCCTTACCTTCATCTGAAAAGCTGAAGTGGTCGATCGTAGAAAGCTCGGGAAACGATCTCGCGTCCTTGCCCGAACTTCAGTACTGTCGATTTTATCGCTTTTATTTGTTGTTTTTTTGTGTTATAAGTAGATATATAGGTCCCAACGTCCGCCACTGGTGGCCGTTGGAACAAAAAATAATGAAATGTTATAACGTCCACCAGGAATGCCCGTTTTAGGGGTGGTCGTTGGGAGTATTCCATATTATGTTGTGTTAAAATCGGTAAATAGTTTTTTTAATTATTTACATTGCTTCAAGAGTGACTACATAAATGACTAAATAATTAAATGATATTAATTTATCATTTTAAAAGGCCGTCGGTTGCGATATGATGCTCGGCTCGAATGCACGTGAAGACAAATGTCGGGAATGTCGGGGTAACGGCACTAATTGTCGGACCATGGAGGGCATTATTGACGACCCTGATCTAAGAAGAGGTAATATAGTCCATTAAATATCTTAGAAAAATCTTACCAAAAAAGAAATTAACTAAAAAATTAATATGAGGTATTATATTGTTTAATTTGTTTATACATCAAAATAATCGTACATTTTCAGGTTACAATGATGTCTTATTAATACCTCAGGGAGCCACGAATATTATTATAGAAGAAATAAAAGAATCTAGCAATTA
Source organism: Noctuana stator (assembly GCA_018231225.1). Taxonomy (NCBI): domain Eukaryota; kingdom Metazoa; phylum Arthropoda; class Insecta; order Lepidoptera; family Hesperiidae; genus Noctuana; species Noctuana stator. Next base: position 8,862 of record DWQK01004320.1, read on the forward strand.
CCTTGGTAAGTATATCAATGCCAGTTGTAATCTCTTTTTGTATGAAATTACATACGTTTTTTTGAGATAAAATGTAATAATACCTATATCGTTAAATCTTAAAGTTGAGTCAGTTAACTTAGCTTAAGTTCATTTACACTACACCAATTTTAAAATTTGGAACGAAATGTTTGAAATTGTAGCATTGAGAGCAAAAGAACATACGAAGTATTACCTCAATGGGAATTACCAAATTGATTTCCCGCGATCACTGGTGATTGGTGGCGCCCTGTGGCACTACGAGCGAAGCCAACAAGGCTTCGCGGCACCCGACAAACTGCGCTGTGTTGGACCCACAAACGAACCTTTATATTTATCGGTAAGTGTCGTAAACAGGTTATTGTTTCATTTTATTAGTAAGCGACTTCAGAAAAGGTTTTCAATTCGACTGTATTTGTAAATGGAGGATGTTCTCAATTTAAATTAAACTGTAATTTTTTTGTTTGTTACCTCATTACTTTTGACTAGACAAACTGATTTTGATGATTATTTTTTAAAATATTTTTTAAAAATGACTTTATGTTATAATATATGAAAAAATGTCATAAATATTTTATTTAGTTACAAAATACATTTTTTATGATCATACGGTTTGTCATTAATATTTTCACTATCAAAATCTTATTGTTAATTATTATCTACAATATCTATAGGTACCTACTTGATACTTATAATTTGCTATTAAGTTTTCTTGCTGACTAACAAGTTAATTATTGCTTTACAAGGAAATTAATTGTTTCAATTTTCAGCTACTCCTTCAAGAAGAAAATGTGGGCGTTAAATATGAGTACAGTATTCCTAGTGACATCGTTCCCCGTCCAGCGTTACGATACGACTGGGTGTTTGACAAGTTTTCACCCTGCTCCGCTTCTTGTGGAGGAGGTGAGCATTAAATAAATAAATAACGCACCACACTTACATTCTCAGAGGCCCACATTAGAATTCCCTGTGTCGTGGGTGCCATGAACACATACAAAGACAATTACACAAACACCCAGACTGGTAACAGAAAGCTAAATTCATCATTTAAATTTCTGCCCCACCGTGGAACCTGCATGTGGTTACTGGTTACCCACCTTCTGGCATCACACGAGTGATAAAGAATTTGTCATTAATTGATCATTAACTATGGTGAAAACGAATAATAAGGAGCTAATATCTAAATATACACGAATTTTACATTTCACTCAATTTAGGAAGCACATGATAAATTTAAAACAATTTTTGATTACAAATCTAAATAGTTCCATTAAATCCTATTATGTGTATGTAAATATTGAAATAATCATCATAAATATTTATATTTTTCTGTAAAGGTTTCCAAATGCGAAAAGTTACTTGCCGATCTCGTGACGAACTTGAGGAAGTCGATGAGAGCCTTTGTGATGAGGGTTTGAAACCCGCCACCAATCAAACCTGCAACACCATGCCGTGTGAACCACGCTGGGTCGAGGGACCGTGGAGTCCATGCTCAAAACCTTGTGGAGAAGGAGGAACCAGGTCACGGGAAGTTCATTGCGAAAAAATCATTACAAATGGGTACGGAATTCCTAAAACTTAGAACCTTGTATGATTTTCATAAAGCATGTAGTAATTTTATACTTAAATTTCTTCCAGACTGACCTTCAGATTTCAATCAGTTGTATCTGACAAA
>DWQK01004321.1:0-10554 GCA_018231225.1 Noctuana stator
AGTACAGTTTAGCTTCAGCCTAATAGCGCGCACACGTGACAGCTGATCGTGTGCGTCACTATCACTCCACCGCCAACAGCTCCCGGGCTGCTGCTGCTGCTAACAACCGGGACCAACGGCCGAAAGACGGAAGCGATCATGAAATTTGCCATTAGCGGTCACCCATCCGAGTACTGACCGCGCCTGTGATTGCTTACCAGTGAGATCGCTTGCGATCCACATTAACGGCGAGGCTACTCGTATGTGCACTTCTGAATAAAAATATGCCATTAAAATTTCAAATGTCAAAAGTGTACCCGGATCCGTCGCGATCCATTGATAAAGTTAAATTTTTCACTAATCACATAATAATACATTCTACTCTATTAGCTTAATGATCAATAAAGTAAAACAGAGCTGGTATGAAAAAAACAAGATAGACTTTTAAAGCATAATTTAAAAAACTATTTAGGAACTTCGTTTTCTTAAGTGCTGCCGTGTGCTTGTTATTTTTTTGCCTTAGTTTCTTTATTATTTTGATATCAGAAAACTTAAAGTTGTTTAGCTACTTTTCTTCTACCTAACACGTTTTTTGCATGAATGTGTCTCGAAGGTCAACAAGCAAGTTTTTAAAACAAATTTTTAATACTCATGCTGCGTTACCACCTATCTATTCGTAACCTAATTAAGGCAAACTTTTATGCGAAGTTATTTTCGGAATTTCTAACTTTTGGGATTAAATAAGTGCAGAAAAAATAGTAGTCAAACCTATGTTATGAAGTTTGTAGAGATTTCCGTAGCGTAGCAACGCCTACGTCGGTATCTACGCACGTAGCAAGGGGCCCTGCCATCTACGTCATACTTATCCAAATTCAGTCTGAAAATACAGGAGCAGTCGTAACCATACGTGACAGACACTTTCAGTATACTAAGTCAATACACACCAAATTAATACCTATATTTTATAGACCTTTGTTCAAATTTAAATCGAGAACGAGTTGTGTGCAAAATTATTAAACCATGCGTACTCGAGTACACGATACGTACAATTACAGCGAGCACGTTGTGAACGAGACAAACTTATCGTTCAGTATGTACGCGCGAAAGGGACAGAAAGTATAGCAACAAGTCGCGGGGAAGGGGAATGTTATCGTGACGTCACGACCCTTTCACTGGCGAGTCGCGTCGCGAGTCTCGCTGCAGCCGGCGCTCACTTCAGTCCGCGCGGCTCGGTCACTGCGTGAGTACGTCTCGCGCGCTGTCCCTAAAACGAACCACGCGTTACTCGCTTAGAAATAAATAACTAGAAAACTTTTTCGGGACGTTATTGCTGCACGTAAACGGTCCATTCGGTCCTCCGTGTGTTAACTCCCGTACTGTGCAACATCGGTCACGATGGGCGTAATCAAAGTAACTCCTGACACCGCATCCCTGATCTCCGTGTGCGATATGCTCGACGACATGAAGGTAAGTTGAGATTTGAAGCACAGTCATGTGACACCAGGGTATGGCGTGAGGCCAAAGCCGGTTCCGCGTTAGTGTAAAAAATCGCTCTGTATTTAGCGTGCGTGGGTGGTCGCCCCCGTCACGGGATCTTGCGTAGATGAAAAAAATATGCGCTTTTACGCGACGGCATTCGGCGACACGGCGACGCGCAACGGTACGCTCAATTGCAGATGGAAATGCAAGTGTTAATGAGTGTATGCAGATGTAAAAAGTTATTCTCTAATTAATGTTTGGAAAGCGAACGCGATTGGATCGTAACGAATATCTCCATGTCTTAAGTTTCATAATTAAAACATCGGTTTCACAAATTTGTGTTCTACGCTTTCTATTTTTCGAGTGTTTCCTTGCATCTGTGTTAATTTTATTGTCTTCGTAACTTCCTCCGTTAATTAATTTAGCATATTAAATACAAATGATATGCACATTGCTTCATACACAATGTTTATTACAGGGATGTTTACCGATTTAATAACTTCCACTCAGTTTTATGACATGAAATTAATTAGTGCTACAGTATAATATATTCGCACTATAAAATGAAATAAAATTATAGCTTTATGTAGATGTTGAATTTGCTTGCTTGTTACAATATACCTACCTAACAGTAAAGTGGCTAAACTTATTCTTATAATATGCTTGTAGATTTGTATTCTGTAGATTAGAAAAACTTAGGTATGGTACCTACTTTCATGTTTCCTGATGACCTGAAATCTAGTGGGTTGCCTTCTAGTAACTGCGGTGAAAACTTCGCTTTGGTCGACGGAAGCGGTTACCTTATCAGTTGTTTGTGACACGATTGCTATATCAAGACCGAAACTACGTGAGAATACTCGCTTTGGAAACTTTTGTATGCATTTTAACTGGTTGTACCTATCTGCTCAAGGTGCATTCTTGCCAATGGTCTCAAATAGGATACATAAGACTTAATCATGTTTGGATGAAGATAAAAAACGAACCGCAATCATCCGCTTCTCATGTGCTTACAAAATTCTACTAGATAATTAAGTTGCTCATAGATGCAGTGAAGTGTTAAACAGTACGTGAAAAACAAAATACTAACGCATATGAAAAAGACAAAAGAAAAAGTTAAAATTTAAATAGTTAGGTACCTTCTTATGTTTATAAAGAAAAGATTTTGATTTGATGACAAAGAATAGGTAATACCTACGAGTGCTATCGAAGAAAACAATGCAAAAAGAAAATTAACTTTCAAATGAATAACGACTGAGGTGTTGTTACTGAATTTTAATTAGGCACATAGACTGTCGTGGTAAAATGCAAACACTTCATGTTGTTGTTAATTCGCCGGGTTTATTTTTAACTTTATCGTATTTATTAAGGGATTGATCGATCATCAAATTTTGCGCCAATTTTATCGGATTATAAGGCAAAGGCCTTGTGAAAGTTGACATCACGTCAATCGTTAATCGAAAAGCATCAATTGTAATACTGATAATTGGAATAATTTATAGCCACAACTTTAGCAAGCAATTACCTATAATGTTATCAATTGTATTAGGAAAACCCAAAATTGATTAAATGACATTCTAGAAATTTAATATCACATGCAGTTTAAAGGGATTAAATAAAATCTTTCCATAATTCCAAATACAAGTAGATAATATGAATTTTGTTTTGAAATAGATAAAGTTAAAAGTATATAAATTAAAAGCTAATTTTAAACTGTATACTCTGCTTATAAATTTTGTTGTTGTTTGACGACAGACATACTATTCTCTAGTTATAACCTGCGCATGGGCCATAAAACTATTAGATTTAACCGCTCACGGGCAGAATGTAATGACGTAATCATCATAGTCACTTGATTTTTATAGAATTTACGCTCGTGTTATGGCAGTGTTTGATTTTACGTTGCTGACGTAATCTTTGATTAGACACTAAACTAATATAAATCTAAGTCTATAATACTTAAAGTTTTATATTTAGTTAAATAATATTAATAGAAATGATTTGCAGTGTATAAAATCAAATTCAGGCATATGTTTGAAGGAGATCGATGATTCATTATTGTAAGAAATCTTTAACCCTTCGTACATGTCCGATTCGAATCATCAAACAATTAGTTCAGAATATACCGTAGATTAATTATATCTTTATTGTTACTTAAAACTAAATTGATAGCCTATCAAGCAATAGCAGGAAACCGCGCAAATCTAACTTTATTGCTATCAAATTTATCAATATTCAATTGGGTCATCCTTTGTCCTGTAGCTTCATTTTTTATTGCAATACATAAGTATCGTCCTTAATTATTAGTACGTTTTTCTTAAATATTTTATTCCATTCCCAATGCCTTCATCGTCTTAGTTAATCGAACCTATTTCCATATATACATTACCATCTTGCAATAGATGCGTTTACTAAAACAACATTTACTACTAACAAGTGAACAGTACGATTACTCGTCTACTATGCACTCGGTTGAATTCCTCAGTGACTAAAATGCCAGTATGGGTGTTCACGCAATCTTTTCGCTAGGCCGCACTAAGCGCACGCGCACCGCGCATGGATCTTTTGCCGAGAATTCTTTGTATTAATTTGCTTTAAATTATACACGTTTGAATTCATTAATGAAGTTTTCAACGGCAACTAAATCTACCAGACTAATTCGAATATTTAGCGGCGCGATCAATTCATAGTCGTCATATTCATAAGTCCGTTTTAAGGTAGGATAATTGCGTAAGAGAGCATCAGAGATATGCATTTCATGATATCTGTCCAATGTAGCTCGAACTGCGATATGTCACGCGAATGCTTTACGCATTAAACAAAGAAACGATGTTAAAAAAATAATAACTGCAACCTTTGCAACAGTTGATGTTGGAGATATGATCGGTGAGATCTTTAATCTCGACGGTCCGCGAGTCGTGAACGCCGCATCCTTGATAGCAAGTGTAGCATTTTCTAATATACAGGATGCACGTGGTATGTGGGTCGCGTTTTGAAACGGCTCAATGTCGCGAGTGAGCGTCGGGCCTTACCGCCGTCTGTTGCCTGCGCCTTTGCGCGGCCTTTCAAGTACGTCAGTAGGTACTAGCCTACTAATACTCAGTCTGCTAGTGGAAAGTTTTGGTCTTTTTTTGTTTTTATTCTTTCGTTTAACTTTTCGATAATTTCATTTAACATGGTGACTGCGGTTCAAACATTAATGGCTTAGTAGATCATATCATTTGATATTTACTATGAAATAAATAAATAACGCTTCACACTCACAGCTCCACACTAAGATTCCCTGTGTCGTGGGTGCCACGGACATACACAAAGAAAAATACACAAACACCCATACCGGGTGTTTGTGTCTAGAAATCTAAATTCATCATTTAAATTTCAGCCCCGCCGGGGATCGAACCCGGGACCCTTCCAATGGGGAACTGACGTGGTAACTACTACACCACACGGGTCTTCAAACTCACGGGTAGTTACTCGTAATTATGCATCTAGGAATAAGGCAAATCATTTACTAATTGCCACGAAGATATCCTTCACATTTACAATTGGAAGTTTCATAAATATTTATTTTTTGCTTGATTAGAACTTACCAAATAAAAATAATGCTTTGACCCCAATTACGGATCAGCGCAACGCCTAAACCGCTGATCGTAGAGACCAGAAACTTGGAGGTACTCGTATTGTATGGTGTAGGCATCCAATAAGAAACTGTTTTCCGTAATTCTACCCTTAAGGGAGTGAAAAACGAGGGCAAATTTTGTATGGGACAAAGTGATTCCTGAGTCCCAATAATTGTGAAATTCCCACCGACGTAGTCGCAGCAAGCTAGTGTACCTATAAACTAACACTTTCTTTAAAAGGACCTCATTACGCCTGCAAAGCACCTTGAAACGTCCGTTCAAGATTTATTGTCACTCGGCCAGTGCCAAGTAGCCACGGACGGTGTTAGTATGCGATACGCCCAGCCGCCAGCGCGCCAGCACGATTAACACAGTTTTCCTCGATACAGCCCTTGATTACGTTTTAAAGGGCATTTCTGTTACGAAATATGCAATCCTATCCTACTACTACTTGCATTACTGTTATACTTTTATTTAAGTATATTATTAATTCTCCTCCTTTCTCCAAAAACCCGCATTGGAGCAGCAAGGTGGGGTACGATACAGGCCTACCCTGGTTGTGGGAAGAGACTCGTGTCCAGCAGTGGGACATAAAGTTGAAAGCATATTATTCATTATGTTGAACTTTTAGTGGAGAATTGATTTTAAAATTTGGAAAATATTGAAAATAAAAAATAAATTTTATACCTTTAAATACCCCATGAAATTACGGGGAATACCCGATTCCTGTAGAGCTAAATTGCTTTTCGATGAATAAATAAAAAGAAATTACCTAAGTAATATCTACAAAAAGATAAACACGTGAGAAAAACATTTTCATACTCGAAAGCTGATAAAATGAATCGATATGGTTATACGATTGTTGAGATAACACCATTGCATGAATTTTATTTTTATGTTATATATATATATAAGAAATATGCCACACTTTCTGTTACCTGAATTTGTTTTCACCGATCCATTTATCAACCTTTGGAGGTCCCCTGTTGGACATAGGCCTCCCCTGCGGCGCCACTCCGCCCGGTCCTGCGACCTGTGGATCCAGCGGTTTCCCGCTATTTGTACTTTCCCGAATTTGTTTAATAGCAACAATTTATTGAGGGAGATTTTAACACAGATTATTTTCAATTTCAAACTTAGAAATCAGTGTAATTGATTAACTTATTACATTTTTTCAAAACCTTTTATGATAATACTACCTAATTTATATATGGTCTTTCTATAGGTACCTACTCGCGTACTCACTAAAATCTAAATTACCTTGAATCTCATTAGTGTGGAGTTTTGGGCTAGATTGTTTTATTACCTAATGCATTTGACTTCAACCGATGTTTGCACTAAATGTCACAGTATGACGCAATACAAAAGGAATTTTATCAGCCGCCTTATCTATTAACAGCGATTGTATAATTTTTCCAACTTTATCCCGGTCAGGGCCGCTCGATATGCCAATGCGGCCTGAAACACTTTTGTGTAAGAATTAGATAGTCCAAACCACTCGAAATATTACCGTCAATTTAATAAACACAATTTCGAACACGAATTCCAAATACAAAACTTGGAATATGACCCAGCAGTGATCACAGACAATGAATGCTGAAATTCGGTCTAAAAAATGACATAAAAGCTTGTAAAATAATGGCACCTGTTAGTATGCAAATTTAATGATGTAATCGCCAAAAAAGCATAAAAGGCAATGGACGATTTCAATAGTGAATTTACAGCGACACCGAGTGTTTTTTGTGATAATCTGCGAGATCGGCGGGAACTATCGTTTTTGACGGCCATGTTGCACTGACCGTGACACGGACTTGATTTGCTTTAAACTTAAAAAAAAATGCGAACTGGCAGGTTAGTGACTTCGACAGCCGGATCATAGAGTCATTATTAATATTAAATTTATTAAAATTACTACTCAGTAATATTGCTTTTCGTCCATAAAATATATTTTATCGTAGATATCTCAATCGTCGTTTCAGCACAATAGTCTTTCGAGATCTAGGTATCATATTATATTTAATTTAGTAGTATGATAGCGTTTCAGTAAGTAAATTTTTTCTATTGTTACTCGTGTAAATAAAAAAATATTGCTGTACTCTGCTGATAAAATGAACATAAATTTCACATAAACCATTTAATCAACAAATAAAAGTTCACGCAAATAAAGATATATAAAAACATGTTTCATTTATTTATCAGTAATTCTCTTCAGAAAGTGTATCGGTTACTAAGTGGACAACAATGTAGCTTGTAGCGTGGGGTCAAGAGATTAATAAGATGAGGTTATTATTATTGCATTTCGTTTTATTTTGAGTGTAAAAATGATAAACATGGTTGATAATACCAATAAATAAATTTTCTTTTCAACCGACTTCAAAAAAGTGAAGGTTCTCAATTTGACTGTATTTTTTTGTATGTTTGTTACGTCATAACTTTCGAGTGGGTGAACGGATTTTGATGATTCTTTCTTTATTTGGAAGCCGGTGCTTCCCGTGTCGTCTCATTTAAATTTGGTACAGTTCTGGCAATGGCATCCGTGAGAAAACCATATAAGTCTTAAATTTGCATTAAGTTATGTGCGCGACAATTTTGAATTCGGTGGTTTTCGTAACGCGAGTTATAATAATTATTAACTTATATGTATTTCTTTACTTATTAACTATGTTCTCATGTAAGTGACGAATGTGTCTTTGTGAGAATAAATTTCTTTAAACCTATTAACGATACACTGTCTTGCTGAATACATAAATAGATATGTATCTATCGGTCCACAAATAAAATGTTGTAATATTAATAAATACGACCATGATACACTATTCAACTCAAAAGGAATTTGCTCACAATAGGTGTAAAAAATAGCAAATTTATTTCACGACAACTGACATACATGGCGCTGGTCATTCGGTTCAAAAACCGGATTGATACAACTTTTCTTGTCTCATAAAAAACAGACCTTGAATTTCTGTTTAACAATATGAAAGGTTATAAAGAAAAAAGAATAATCAGTAGCATTTTTTGCGCGTTTACGGCAACGACTGACATTTGCATGTATGTAGGCACTCTGATGTTACTTTAGAATGAATTAGGTAGTTATTATTGATTACTATATGCAGGAAACATGATTAATGTTGCGAAGTACGGTTTAGCGAAGTACCTACCTCATTGCGATACTCGTAAGTGCAGTCTGTTCAAAACCTGTCCCGTCATCCGATGCGAAATGTGAACGTAATGTTCTTAGAACAACACCGGCGCGAATTCTCATTCCACGAGCAGACAATTTAAATGAACAGCACAAACAAAGAAACGAACCAATTGAGTGATAACATAGAGTTGAAAGGAACAAGAGGCATCCGCCTAGTAACCGATCTAGTCAAAATGTTATGTCAACCTAATTTGCATATAGTCAGTAAACCTAAAATCCGCCAATCGATTTCGCCGTGCTCCGATGCAAACCCGGCACCGTCCGTAATATTAATCAGCCAATTCGAATTTAGTCGATGCTCATATAATTTAAAAGAAAGTGAAAATGGATTCCTTCCCGCCGATGCACGGTACGAGCGCGGTTCCCGCGAGCACCCGAGCTAGTTCCGTTCCGTGTTACGCAGCGCACGTATGCCGAGGCCATGCTAATTACCGGCCTCACGAAATCGAAAGTACGCCACTCGTCTAGATGTGGGTTGCGACTAGCGTATAAAGAAACGTAACTTACGATCCGTCCACTTATAACATTCCGCTGCGCATCGTTCTATTTCGATACAAACAAGATAACAGTTTTGTTTTTGGTCATTTCAGTAACAACAGCGCAACGGTATAGAATTATGAAGTTTTGTACTTTAAAACTGTAATGTGTGTACCTTACAGTAGGTATATTACGACACATTATTTGCCAATTAACAAAACCAAATCGGAATTTAAAAATGGAAAGAAAAGTTAAACGGTAATTTATCAAACGAATGACAGATTGAAATTAAAATAGTAGGCTTGGCAGGTATTTATGAGTTAAAATGGAAAAATGATGAATAAATACGAAAGAATAAAGGTACAAGATGAAAAATAATGCAATTTATGGGTTGCGAACTATTGCAGAGGAAATGACTAGAGTGTGTTGGTTATTTAATGCTTATTTAATCGGTTTCAAAATCCTACACAGTCATAACTTCGATCAAATTTATACTGAAAAAATTGTGTAATCCTACTGATACCGGCAGGGCCAAGGCAATGGAATTATTCCAAATGTCATCCGTCATATTATTATTCCACTTGCTGCTCAAATTAATTGGACCGAATCATTTTTCGTCGATTCTATTTTTGACTCCGATAGGGCAACACTGACGCTCGGAAATACAAAACTGACCTTTCTCATCTGTATTCCAGTCGGCGTCTGTCACGAGTGAATGCTAATGCAATCTATGTTGAAATCGAAAGCATCTTTTAAGTAAGTAGTACGTTAAATATCGCAGCAAACAATAAAACAATATCAATCTTAATTTGTGGATATCCGTTTTATAGAAATAGTTAAAAATTATTAGTAGCCGTTATCATGTTCTATAAAAAGTGATAATGTTTCGAGTTTATATTTTCAAGGTCGCCGCGAACTTTTAACGGATAGTTGGCGCCATTTTGTAGGTTTGTAGGAATGCAGATTGTCGTTTCCAATAGATGATATTCGGGTGCGTCGAGCGTGAAGCGATCTAACATTTTACATGCCATTAATATATTCATTGTATGTAGATATGTATTGAACGTCGTGTCAGAACATTTTACGAGTCTAGAGCTGCATTTTACCGACAATTTCATTTTCGACATGATGTTAGTGGGCTAATTTTATTGCTGTTGAGTCTATCGAAGTAATCTCTGTCGAAACATGTAAATGATTGTAGAAGTTTTCACTTCTACTATTGTTATTTAAAATTTATTAGCCTTCAAAATCTGAAACTTCTTGTTTTAATTAGTTTTTGACTGTAACCGAAGTATTTATTTTATTTCCATACCAGCCTATGCCCGCGACTCCCTGAATTAAAAATGGAAAAATCCTGAAAAAACTAAAAAATATTTGAGAAAAAAATAGGCTATGTTCACCCCAAGACCCTCAAGTATTTCTATATGAAACTTCATCACAATCAGCTGTTTGCCCGTGATGACGTCACAGACACACGGACAGTTACTTTCGCATTTACAATATTAGTATGGATTATCTAGAAAATGTTCGTAACAAAGTAATATTTTAATCCGGTCGAGATGGAATCTAGACCAACAATTTGGTAATTTGTAGCCAGGATTCAGTTAAAGTGGTCGAATAGAATCGTAACGTAAACAACTTCTGGACCTTGAAGCAGGCAGAGCGACCGCAGATCGTGACCGTCTCGGCTCGGTATTGTGGCGAAGTCAATGTTACTCTTTGAATCGCAATCCATGCGTGATGTATATCACCTTAAGCCAATTGTTGTCGACTCCTGTTCTATATCAATTACCAAACGAT
>DWQK01004322.1:0-10551 GCA_018231225.1 Noctuana stator
CCGTCTTTTGTTCATCGCCTGCCCCGTACGATACGATCTTGAGTTATTATGATTAGGATTCTTTGCCAAGTGATGCAAACTTGCTAATTCAGCCATTATCGCTTAAGTTTTAGTCATTTCGAAGGGGGTTTAAATTGTTTAACCCAAGTTGTAGTACATCAATATCAATTTACATACATACATATATAAACTGCTACGTACCATAAACATGAATTTTGGAACAGACGAATAGAAAAACCACGTTTACAATTATGTAAAAATATTAGTGCTGTGAAACTTGATAGTACAAACTTATTTAATTCATAACGCGAATGTCCGGTGGTGACCCATTAGATTAATAAACGTCACCTGAACTCGTAAAGTCGATGGAGTTAATATATCAAACAGGCAGTCATGTCACGCACTCCACAGTAACTTTCATTTCACATAGTGCTTCAGAATCGATGGCGGGATCGAGGGCGGCTTTTTCAATTAGTGAATACATTCAATTGTCATTGTGTTTATAGTGTAATTGCCGGTTTGTTATCCTCCATCCATCTAGACCATTGTAATGGGTTGCCATCAGGGAAATGAATTGGCCCGCCGTTGGACGTCCGACGTCAGAGAGGCCGCTTTGTACGAACGTTGGCGAAATAGCTTTCTGTTAAACGTACCGTCCGAGGCGTCTGGGGATGTGGTGTTGACGTGACGACTGCTCTTCTGATTTCCTTTTTGGATTTCGGGCTTATTATTTTGTCGTCATGCTTTCATATTATTCTATTATTGGAATGTTTGAAATTATTCGCACAATTTCGTTGAAGATAGGGTTTAGATAGGTTAGGTTGAACTGTGAATTGTAGACGTTGATTACAGCAACACTCTGAAGTGCCATTTGTTATTGATACTCTGAGGCTCTCTTGACCACTTTGAGGCTGATTCGATGCAGATTAAAGGAACAGGACCAGTGTCAGGTCCTTCCGCGTCTCTTAGAACCTCTCTAAAAAAAGTCTAATAACTGCTATGAAGAAATAAAATTAAGTGAAATATTTTAAAAATAGTTTCTGATTTTATATTCTTGATATCCCTACTCACTCTCGCTTAAACCCAACATTGTACGTAAACTTAACTGTGTATACGTACGTACTAGACAATGTATGTATAGGTATACACCATACCCATTATTTCCCAGACGTTTAAAAAAATTTGAGAACTCATTCGATTTTTGTATTTTGTATTAGCTTTTACAATTTGAGTTTTATTTGCAGGATCAATCTGCATGAAGTTGTCTTGTCTTGAAGAATAGAATTCGAAATTGAACTCAAGAAATTGAATTATCAATAAAACGTGTTTTAGTTGCCCTATTCGTAATTTTACTTTAATTTTAATTGTTTTTAAGGATATCTTTATGCTCATTAATTTGATTGTATCATCTCATTATAAATATCAACTGAATCTGAAAAGTCAATCACTAAAAGGAGTAGGTAGGTACCTATTACGACTATAAAAAAAACTTAAAAAGCTAAAATGAGTTTTAATTAAGTTTTTAATGGTCACTCTATCATGTGCTAACTATAATGTAACTGAATAAATGCTTCATATGTCCAGCTAAGGTATATATAGCAATAAACCAGACGAAACGTGTTCTAATAATAATTAATAGTGCTCTAGCAAACGTTAAAACTTCAACGTAAACTACATTACGACTATATATAGTTACAATGTTGCTTTACGTTTTATATACTGCAGACTCCACGACAATAATGAACAATGCAAAAACCCTGAACTACTTAGCAGTAATAAAAATGTAAAACATCCATCATTGTTTTTTTTCCTTTGTAAGAGACAATAAAAAGGCAATGCACATTAAAGTGTGCTTTTCTGTGAAACTGCAGTTGTTGCATCTTTAATCATTATAGATGATGCAGCTGTTAATGTATGTATTGAAGAAACAAAGGAAACATCTCCGGATATGAAGAATTTTGTATTTAATTTTATATAAAAAAATTCGACAAGACCTATTTCGTTAACTATGAACTAATTTTGATGTTATGTTGATTTTTATGTAGAACAGGCTTAATGTTTTAATAATCAAATATTAAAATTTAAAACATATAAAAATGCATTCGACTTTAAAACTGTTTCATGTATGAGGTATAACTTTTATCAATAACAGCTTACCTTGAAACAACACAGCCGTAACACAGGCCGTCTGATTACAACATATACCCGTTGATACAGTGATATTGTAGCGTAATGTTTCCTTTACGATCCCAGTGCAGTTTAAATCCCAGTGCAAGAGGTCAGGGAGGGCGTGTCCGTGGTGTGGCAGATTGATAAATTTGCGGAAGCACTCGCCACTGAATGGGACGTAGCACGCAGGCTACACTGCAGAATCTGCAATCTATGTTCGCTAGCATACACATAGTATAGGTTTGTGGAGATTTCTGTTCATGGTGGGTTAATCCAACGAGTACCAGGTAAATCTGTTGAGTCACACGGTGAATTTTCATATTATTATATAGAAAGTATTTTCCGGTATCATAACACATGTAGGTAATGCATTGAATTTTAAAGTGTTAAAAATTTTTCTCTTAACACATTTGGTCCTTGAAGATAAGCGGTAAACCGTTCGGCGAGAGAGTCCATAAATTGGATTCGTGTAGATAAAAAACACGTACCTGCTCAGCTGCGAATGTACGGTTTGTGCTAACAAGCAGTTGTTATAGTTTGCGCTATCTCACTTCCTCACGGACGCTAAAAGGAGATACTGAAACGCCCGAGGCTTGCTCTTACACTATGATAAAGTGGGCAGTAAAATGATCGGCTTCAGCCATTTGGGATCCGCGCACCTGCGGCACGTGATCCCGGATTAGTAGATACTGCCAACCTTCAGTATAAACGCTAAGACAGCGACCGTGACAAAGTGCCGTCCATTAAGGAAGCTGCGAGCATTACCAACTTAAAATTCGATAAAGCAACTTGCTCTGAACCTTCCAAATAGCTGTAGTTGCTGACGGCTCACATAATTCACTTTGCGGGCGATTGTGTGTCTATTGTAAAGTTAAATGATGGAAGAATGAATGTATCAGTTCTGTATGACAGGTACACAATTTTCAACAAAATCTCTCTTGTATTTTTTCGTCTTATGACACTTTTGCAAGATACAAAGGGTTGCTATCCTTTTAATAAATACGTTGATTTTTGCGATAAGAGCGTTACGTTAATACGAGTAGCATCAAAATCAATATTTAATCCGACTTGGCGACGTTCACTTGTGGCTCGATTGTTCCTAGCCTCAACTCTTGTCTGCGGTCTCTTGGATCGAATTGAGTCATTATGAACGGAATCGCGATATAATAAGTGGTTTAGAATCGAACTCTTTACTTTAAATGTGCTTCGGATTTCCACCAAAATATTATAAACTCACACAAATCATCAGACTTTACGTGAATAAATTTCAATGCGTAATCGAATTGTCCCCGTAAATGCTTATGTCAATACGAAATCTCGCATAGACCTATCCATTCAGAAGACCAATTTGAAGAGCAGTACGCCACAGAATGGCCCAACACTCGCGCCATAGATAATATACCCAGCGAATTAGATCAATTCATTTCAGACCCAACTGGAGCATCTGCAACGTTAATGGTCCTGATTTAATTACCTTCTGGGTTACACGAACTTAATTTCCGTTCCCAAATCTCAAATCTTCGACTGGAGGTCATATAATTTTGAACTGATTGAGCCGTCAAGTTTAGTAACTGACTGAGATAGTAAATTAATAATAAATCCGGCTGTCATTCTCATGATTATTATAATCACATGTAATTCACATGTTTATTTACATTACCATTCAAACCTTACTCTTTTATATAAAGTTATAAGTATATTATGTTAAACTGTTTATAAGCAAGTTTTTAAGTTTCATTTGAAAAGAAGAATTAATGATTACTTGATACAGTTCCCAGTTAGTTATTTTGTGTGCTTTTCTTTTATTTGCGTACAATTAGGGTTGGAACATTGTTAGAACGGCAAAATTTAATTTTAATTGCTGAATTTTATTTGACTTGTCTGTAAATAATTAACGTCTCTCCTAAACACTAAACTTGTTGAGAACTGAATCGTCTCTGGGAGTAACGTAATGAAATACAGCCGTTTATTTGTAATGTTTCTCGTATCTAATAAAATCTCTATAGGCATCTTAGCTTATTAGAATTTGCTATTTTCTGCAAGCTTAAACCATGATGAATGATAATGATATAGTTACTCATATCTCCCACTAAAGTGTGATGTTGGACGTACAATTATGATCTTAACCCAACCACCTATCAAGCAGGAGATATGAGGGTCACTCTCATTTGATATTCCGCGTCCGCTCTCGTAATGGAATATCGTTGTGAGTTCGCTGACGCCCGACGCGATCGATCTATATTTTATTTCCGTAAATTGCGCGAAATGATGTCCGGTAACCCTTGTCAGGCCACTAAAAACTGTCCTTCCTCTCTTGCACTGCGATCCGCTTAAATCCAGCCGCCATTTTGTTGGCAGTTATAAGTCCGCCATTTTATAAAAGGTTAGGTGCGCATATACTCGTATATTAAAAATAATGCTGCAAAATTTGTGGGACGTACGAGAATACTTTGCGTTTTCGGATTATGAAATTTTCTTTGGGTCTATTGGAATTACGAATCGTTTAACGAAGAATTACAAAGTTAGTGAAATGACTTAAATATGATTATGAGCACGCAAGACGTTTCAGATACTACGTACATATAAAGTAGTGTTTGGGTGCGGATATAGAATTATAGTTTAAGCAGGTGTCTATAAGTTATTTCGTTATCAACTATTTTTATGATAAGACTTTAATCCGTGATAAACATATTCATCCAAACATCATGGTTTTATTAAGCATCCCGTAATCCAATATTCATAATTAAATGTAACCTTCAACTAGGCATTCTATTGAGTTTTGTCGTTGATCGCTCTTCACTGCATATTTTAATCTACTTTTCATTGTTTATGACCTGAAGAAATTCCATAACTTATATCCAGTTATCTAAGTACGTGGAGCGCCTGAGATATTGCTCCGCCTCACAAAAGATAGAGCGGTCGATCTTATCTTATAAAGAATTCACGGCATAGTCTAAAAGTCTACGAGTATCTGAATCCCGATTATTTTCGCGCGTAAAGGGATACATGTTTTATGTATTGTAAGAAGTTCTCTTTATAACAATGATTTGTGGCAATGATATGTAATATATTGGCAAATATGACACTTCTACTGTTTCTATTCAATTGTATTCGTATAATGTTTTCTAAGTTAGATAGTCCTTTTTCTTGAGAGTTCTTCAATTTGGTAAGCGCAAATTCTAAGCCGATTAAGATTACACAATGACCTCATGGTAATTTATAGGTCACATTCTCCGCGTCACAGCTCAAGTGTGACCTGGGATTAGTGTCGGATGCTGATACTGGCGGTATTGTTCACTGTCGCTGCATAGATAAGGAGTCCTTTATTATAGGACACAAGTAAATATAAGATGCCTACCTTCGATAAGGTATCTAACTTGAAATATCTAGATTAGGGGAATTTGTGGTGCTCTTACCACGGATCTTTAAAATTTACGAATTGTATATTTTATATTCTACTAGCTGTGCCACGCGGTTTCACCCGCATTAAGAATAGTAGCGTAATGCTTAGCCTATAACCTTCCTCATGAATGTAGCTATCATATAGAAAAAAATTTTTTTAAATCGGTCCAGTAGTTTCGGAGCCTATTCAATATACACAAACAAATCGTTCTTCTTTATAATATTAGTATAGATAGGATATATTAAAAAATAATATTTCACATTACTATTTAAAAACTGGTATTCGTTAACATTATCTTATAATCTTATAAAGCAAAATACGAAATTTAAATTCTCTAAATAATTTATGATCTCATTAGACATTTGAATCACGTTATGGAATAATTGCCAAGATAATAAATAACGAACTCCTATCCCCGCGTCGCATCGTGGCAATGTTATATGCGATATCTGTTAGAAATTCAATATCGATATGGTTCGTTTTCCGTAGACGCATGTTCATATCATATTGACACTCGGTTGGAAAATGTGTCCCAGAGGCTGCACATTGCAGATAAATTACGTGTGGAACGTTGGCTCTCTTATTTTATACTTATTGAGCCACCATTTTATCTTCCCATAAAACGCAATAACGCTGGACGCTTTTAAAATTATATGCAGCGCCCGAAGTGAGGTTTTATCGCGAAATTCTCTCGCAGAATAAGTAAAACTTTGACGATGCTTTGTTTAGTTACTATGTTTACTTGAAAATTTGCTGCATGGAATATTAAGAGTGTATAAAGTATTAAGTGTTGGTGTATTAAACATTTTTGCATAAATGTTTAATGTCTTCTCTAATTGATTATGATAATGATTTTGGTTATACGGAATGGACGTAGCGTTTGGCCGTAAATTTACCCGATGGATAGTGATGATGGCCCACGTTAAGTGCAACTTCCTCACTAAGTATAAAGAGTCACTAGTTATCATTAGATCATGTGTAATGATAGGCATCATAGGTACTATGCACTAATGATTGTAAATGGTCATTCCTTATGCATTGATGACGGCGAGGGATCCGAGGAGTGGTGATGAGAATTTAAAATATAAAAACTGGTTTATATAGATATATAAAAATAAAACTAAAAAAGAGGTCGGTTTGCCACATGCATCTTCCGATATTGTCCCACAACTATACAATATGTAAAGATTGAGAAGTAATACTATTGAAACAATAGTGTAGAGTACTGTAGATAGCAGTGTCTTATTGCTTTTTTTAGCTATGTTTATAAGCTAAGGAAGTGAAATATTTGCAGACAAAAACAAAACTATGAATTATTAAAATATTTTTGGAAGTGCTTACCTTTCGGAACTTTATATTCATCTTTAGTTTAATAAAAACTTTCCTACGTAACAGAGACGCAAAGTCTCGGAAGCCCTGATCGAATTTTCATGTGGTGCAGTGGAAGTTGACTGGAAGGATTTACATAAAATTTCCCCAAGAATGTTAAGTGTATAAAATATCTCGTAGACTCGACAATATGGCGGCAGTTTCGCCCTGTTTCGTTGGAAAAGTTCCGCAAGCCCATTGTTTGTGGGACACGCATTGCGTCCGAACTCAATCGATCGCAAGTCTATCAGAGCATAAAGCGCAGTTGTATCAACAATGGACGTTTAGATAAATACAACAAATATTTTCCCGGTTCGTGTTTGCGTTTCGTTGCGGATAAAAATAGTGTCTAAATCAGAGGCGTTAACACGTCGCTCACAGCGGGATTGCCGCGAAATTGTTTCGCCGTTGTGTTCCGTGGCGCGCTTAAAACGTTTTTACCCGGGTTTGCTAATGGACGCGGACTTTACTTACCGTTGTTTCGCTGTGCGCTTGTTTAGTATTAATTGCGCCTTTTGTCGCTTACAGCTGCTGTCTCGACGGGGGGATACTTGCGGTAACTGTGACCGTGGTACGTTTATGAGACTCCATTGTCGAGCGGTTAAATTGGGGTGGCGATTTTATTTTATCTTGAAATAAAACCGCGTTTTGTTAACATACTCGTATCGTTCGGCGATGAGTGAATACGGTATTGTGGAAAAAGCGTCCTAGCTCATGTTACCACTTAAATAGTAACCTTCATTTTATATTCTATCTGCTCAGCTTAGCGTAAGTACCCTTTAGGGCTTGCCTTGTTGGATCTGCTATTATATGTGTTTATACGGTGGAACATTCTTATACCTAATTTCGGTCTTGTTTCTAGATAAGTAGATAACTAGATACTTTTACGAATGCTAAATCTTTAGTGGTATTTCCATTATTAAATACTTTTTTACTTATTTTCATTCATACATTTCAGTATGCTTGAATTAAAATTCGTATTTACTGTGAATGAATTTTTAGTACGTATATTTATAACTAAGCCTAACAAAAGCCCCAGTAAGTGAAAGTTTCGTTGAAAATTTCGCTTGCTTAATCCACATGAAACTAACTGGACGCTCTTGTTGTTTTTGTCAACAGTGAAATAATTTTATTTATCGTCGCCGCGACTGTTGTTATGCAGTTAATTCAAAGTTTTTAATTAAATTATTCGCTTGATAATTGTTGGTGCGGGATCGTTGTCAACAACAAATCGCCTGCACTTGAGTTGATTTAGTTTTTAATGGCGGCCATTTTTCTGGAATCTACGTCTCCCGCCGAGTATTAGTTTGTTTATGACAGCATTGTATTTTTATTTAAAGGAAAGTAAGAAATAATTTATTTTGCACAAGAAAGACCGCACCAATGAACAATCTAACAGAGAAACAAGGATAACAGACTTACTCCTACATGTAAAACTATCACTAATTACAGAATATTTTCTTCCGTTTTCAAATTATAATAGTTATAATCTGTTACTAAAACAAACAAATAAATAACCTGATCGAATATTGTTTACGTAATAATGTAGGTATGTACTTTATACCTACAACCTATTGCACATTAAGCTGATTTCAAGTTATAAGAGCGTTTATATCAGTGGGAGAGTACTAGTTTTTACATAATGATTAATCCATTGCTAGAACTTCGAGCAAACAGATACATAATCATCGTGTTCAGTTCTGTTTGTCAACTCCCAATACTCTGTCATTGTGACCGTCTCTTTGTGGTGATATTCAGTGCATTGTCCACTGTTCATTCAACGCATAAAGGCAAAATATGTGTATTGCTTTTTGCGTAAAAGCCTTTCGAGTTTGCACCGTTTGGGCACATAAGTGTCAGAGCGAGTTACGTTCTACACTTTCATGTTTGAGCTAAAATATCGAACTCAGTATTTATTTTAGTCGGAAAAATTGCTTTAAAAGGAATAATCATAAAAATGAGACATGATAATATAATGCCTTTGCATAAAATTGCAAAAACAATTACAGAAATGTTACATAATATAAAACACGCAAAGTTTTTAAGACGGTGTATTCTTATTTTTTATTTATTTAATTATTGGATATTCTAGATTATCATAAAATAATACTCAAGAATATCCCAATCAACTAAATATATGACTATCATTATTTTGAAAGCCATTGCTTTCCATTATAACCCATTAGGATTCCATGTGTGTATGTCAACGGTGCCATGGATACACACCAAGACAATTACACAAACAACAGGACCAGATATAGACATCAAAGTTTTTCTCTAAACTTCTAATCTAAATTTATTTTTGGAATCGAACCCAGGACCCTTGGTGGACATTGTAACATTTTTGTACGGCTTTGTAACATAACACCACACAGGTCGACAAATATTATCGTTATAAATAGCGAAGAAAACGAAACACAACGAATATTTTTGGGTATATGAATACCAAATGTAGTTCAAAATCCCAAGACAAATAAAACTAATTAATTTCACTGACCTGCTCTCTCTGAAGTTAGAAATTTTGGAAAGGTACCAAAATATCCGAACAGAAACTCTATTTATTTCAGCATAATGTACTATACGTTATATTATGCTTTTAGTTTTATACGAAAGTTGTCCAGACCTCGCTACAAATAAAGATTAATGAGTACTTTGAGCGGCCTTACGGGTTCCTACCTTTAGTCGGCGGACGATACTTGTTGAATGTGAGGTAAGTTAAATATATTACGCGTAGGTTAAAATAATATATACCTATTATGTAATTTGTGATCAAACTCGACGATCGCAATCCAAATCGGTCGTGATTTCAAATCGCGATCCGCTCGTCGTGATTACGCTTAATTGGATGCCGTAAAGCGACGTTTATTGGGTATATTTCGTAATAGAATTAATTTGTTGTTGGTTAATGTTGCCGTAAAACACTCAATATCTACGAGTTCATATGGTTTATCAGGAAAATCGGTTTGAGAGACAGGCGTGTTGCATCCTCGTTTGCTGCTACTTTTTCTTATAAAATGAAACGGAAAGACGAAGACAAGTAGACTATAGTTTTGTTAATTAGTTTTCAGTACGTTACAGACTCATGAATAATTAATTATTGATCCTTTTTTATACTTCATTAAAAATCATTTTCATTATTCCCGTCGTTCAGAGTACAAAAAAAATTTTGAACATTCAAATGTTGATATAAATTTTTTTCCGCTCTAACCTCCATCAACCACGAATGGAAATATGCTGTTATATACGTACAATTAGGTACCCGTCCGTCGAGACATCTACAATGTCACACGCAAGTGGCTCGCAGCTCGCTAATGTAGATCGATTCCCTCAAGATTTACGCGTCATGTCACTCGATCCCACTCCCGTCATAAGCTAGTAGATGTACCTACCGACGTCGTGAGAATTGATGGAGTTACGCGGCGTATGTTGGGGAGGATTCTGCAAGGTAGACATATTACACTTATCAATATCTAAGGGTAGGTACTTCATTTTAGGCGAGCTGGTAACATTAAAAATATCGTTTGCCTTCAACCCTTGTTATATCTCGCTGCTGGGCACGGGTCTCTCCCCACAACCGGGGAAGGCCTGGAGCATACTCCACCACGGGGCTC
>DWQK01004323.1:0-10551 GCA_018231225.1 Noctuana stator
ACTGTTTTTTTGTTTATGAGTACACGCCGCCTTCTGTCTCCCGGTCAAAATTATGGCCGATTTTTCTGTATTCGCACAATCTTTCCTCGCCAAAGCTTGGGCACTCGATGGTGATGGTGTCTCAGAAACGACACGAAACGCGCGTAATACTTTAAATAATCAAATGTTAACTGATAGAATTCAAATTGGTTTTCAATAAAATGAAGAAATCAATCCAAATACTAAAAACGAATCGATAGAAAAAAAATAGGAACCAATGGAATTCAGTGACTGAGAACTCTCTCCTATTTAATTCAGAATAGAAATTTACGTCTCATGGAATCCATTCATTGAAATGTAACATATATATAGGTATCTAATTAAATCCTAGTCAGTGAGAATACATAAAACGTGTCGTCGGTCCGGCTGTCCATTCACAACTTTGATGTAATTAATTTCAATGGCTGGAGCACAAAAGTGATAGCGTCTCTGATGGCAGACTTGGTGCTCGGTTTTTGCTTACTTGTGGGTGTACTGTTACTGTTAGCCGAGTTTCGGAGCGCCCGCCAGCGACTAACCTTGATATGTACTTTCAGTTACGACGTCTATTTCGCACTTCTCTTGTTGTCGCTGTCATTTTATTGTAGTCGAGTAACTGACAAAAAATATCAATCAAAAATGTAGCGCAAAAGCCCGCGGCGTAGAGCTCGCACTCACTCTTGCCCAGTAGGTATTCGGTAGAAGAGAAATGGATATTTCAAAGTCAAGACTTATATCTACAGTTCTCAAAATTAATGTTAATAATTTTTTTCCTTTTTTGCAAAGCAGACGGTTAGGTTTATAAATTCTTTGACAGGAAACCTGGCTTAAGCAATTGCAGCTAACGAATTATTTAGAGCCTTTCAATGTTTCGCCTAACAGTGAAAAATACGCCTAATAAATTACTTTAGTCTTTTACGCATAAATACAAAAATAACATTATTTTCAATCAAAACTCCGAGGCAGCAAACGCCGTACAAGTTCAGTGACTCTACCTTACTTTCTGACTTGCCAGGAAGCTGTATTCGCGTTTTGAGAACCTGTTTGTGCACCCGAATCTTATAATGTATCTTATAATGTAGTTCTTAAACTTTTTGATTACATATTAGTAAATATCGAGGGTCCTTTGTTACACAAACGTAATTATTAATATTTTATAATGGTAAGATTGAGATGAGAACAGAAAACAAGCCTATTAAAATAAGCAGCGTACTTGTACATGCAGATCTCGTAGATAATGCCGTGATAGTGCAGCGAGCGGAGGTTCCGTTTTTTCTGCAAACAGTTAGCTAGACGATATTTGTCTCGCACGTAGCTGTGAATGGTAACATAAATATGCATTAAATAGCGTTATAAAATATTTGGTTACTGCAATAGTCTGTTACATAACAATTAGCGAACGGACTAGTCGGCGACGTGGCGCGGGAGCTGCGCGGGCGCCGCGTTCGGGGTCATTGGCAACGCGGCCGCAAGCTACCACTTAGGTTCAAGGGTATCTCGGCTAGGCCTACATACAGGTATTATATTTCTAAGAACAAAGATCTTCTCACACTTTGACTATGACCGATCATTTCGTCCTAAATATTAAATCTAACACACATAACTAATTCAAATTTAACGCACTATCTGTAACTAATTTGGATAAGCTTAAATTTTTTATTTGTCTGCTGTCAATCAAATATAGCATAAGAATATATCGTAAGAAGATACTAATTTCTATAATTTTGGTAATTAATTAACAATTACTTTACAAATTTAACTCTGATAATCTATTTTTACAACTTTGATTCTTTATGTTTAGGTCTGATAAGAACAATAAAGAATTTAAACATTATAAAATTGCAATTGCAATTACAATGCATTATACCGCGACATGTAAGCCAGCGGCAAATCGCAGTTCTTTGTCATTAGCGTGTTCTCACGTCTAGTGCATTAGCTATTTTGTCATCGCGCAGTGCACTTGCAATCTCCTTTATAACTTTATGACTCCGTTGTATCACTATCCTCTAATTGCTTTTATCAACTTCATAAGCAAATTGACCATGTTATCATTTAGCTAATAGAGTACAGGAAATCAAATACGCTTAAACGAAGTTCTCTTAGTTTACTTTCAGCAAACATTATGTAAAATTACATTAGTCATAGGGCGGAAAATTTAAGTGATCATATTCGCATACACAATTTTAATGAAAAAAATAATAGGTGGACATTAATGGACATGTGAAATTCCTTCTTACTTAATACTAATAATATAATTATGCAAAAGAAAAATTACATACATACTCGTTTTGTTATATTAAGTATATAAAAATATTTTGAACATAGAAAATATTTTTTATTACCGCAAGGACATTGATGTAAGCGTCGACCTGTAAAGTTTGGTAAAGCTGACGATTTGCCAAATCAAGTTACAATATAAATTAAGTTTATCACTTGCTCTTCGGCGAAGGAAAACACAGTCATGCCTGAGAGTTCTCCATAATGTTCTGATGGCATGTAAAGTGTAACAACAAGCACGCGGTGGACCTTTAACCCTCGTCATATTTGTTGGTAGCAATGTAACATTTCCACTGCCAGTTATGAAGCAGCGCGCGAGGGGTTCAACTTTCACAATGTTCAGGAAAAGGAAATTACGATTTACTAGTTATTACTAGCTTCCTACCAAGATTGTCTTTCTGTCTATTAATTATTTTAAAAGTGTTACCTAGACAACACTGAACAATTTATAAAAGTAAAAAAATATATAAATAAGTACCTAACTAAGTATCATCTATAGCTATAGTACATATAGTCATCTGAAAAATTTTAATAACCTAATATATATTCGTATTTCTAAATGCGTAATTTTACACGAAATTTTCTGCAAAGTATATTATATTTTACTGTGTGTTAATCGAACCTACGACCAAGTTAAAACTACGAAACCAAGAAGCCAGTCAATAACAAGCAAATCTTAGTTACTGATTGCACAAAATCATTTAGTAACGGTGCACAAGCGTTGAAGTCTAATATAAAGCGCGTAATGCGCGTGCGCGTGACGCTTTAACAGCGTTATGAATGAATATTATCTGTAACAAAAAATCAACAAAAGCCTTACAAATATTACAAGTGCCGCTGTAGTATGACTATGACGTGTTCCAACTTTTGTACACCACATTATAGTAATAACTTGAAAAATTTCCACGTCGCACAAATTATAATAAATCATTTAATACGGTATATTGATTAACTCAATCTGTAACAATTAGCCAAGGAAGCTAATTTTATTTTTATTGCTAATTTTATTTATATAGATAATTTTATTGACATTTTATTTTAGTGACAACTAATAGTTGCAAAAAATGTAAGTTGCAAAAAGTATTTACAGAATTTAATGAACTAAACTGATACTTGAACATTTTTGGCTCTACCGTTGTAGCTCTCGAGATTGTATCAACTAATATTGCTTTAATAAACGTTATTTGATGTATTTTTGTATTATGTATTTTTACAAGGTACGCTTCTCAAGGTAGGTTATACATAACACTATTTAGGATTATAACCGCCCTTTGTGTCTCATTTTTATTTAGTTCAATAAAGTTTGCTTGATAAATAAATAAAACGCATTATTATGAAATCCTTGACAGAAATTTTATTGTAATGTATCTGCAAGACCTGAAACATGCCTAAACATTATAGTTATGTAATGTCTTTTCATATACTTAGCCATACAAATGGTATAACTGTAGTCGTTACTTATGTGTCCTTATCATAATCTCGCATATAATATGAAGACCTCTCGAAATGTACAGTTTAAGTAAAAAGCGCAAATTAAGCTAAGTAAGTTTGGTTTATGCCGTCATTTGTTTAAAATCGTGTTCGCTGAGGCCTTCCTCACACGGCATCGATCACAAAAACTACCCAAATGCTTGCCGGATGAGCTAACCCGCCCCGTCCCAACGCACGATTCATTGATTACCTCGTAAAAAATTCAATCATCGAATAAAATTATTAATTCTAACAAAATTAACAAATTTTAACAATCCGAATCGTGATACAGCCAACGTAATCCTAAAAAGCGTAGCTAACGTAAGTTAAATAACAGCCAAGACCCCATATTTGTGATGTAAGGCTACTCGCAAAACCAATTAAGGCTAAAGTTAAGTTAATTATTAATTAACTAAATAAAGAAGACCGAAACTATTCATACGTACAAATGAATCTTAAGGCCGTTAATTTAATATTTCGTAGTAAGCGTCATCATCCAATTTAACCAGTGTAAAACGATACTTTGATTGAGATATAACAATGCTTAGAGCCAACCGGATGTCTACTCTCGATGATGTCAACATTTACGTTATTAAATAATTAAATGGTCTACAGGAATTACTGGTAAATAAGGTCCTGCATATTCGTAAACCCAATATTTATGTCTGAATAACATAACTATTTTTAAAAATTCTAATATGAGTAAGTTACGTAAAGAATGAAGTGCGCATAGCCCTACCGCACATAACCCTGGTCTTGTCCAAAAATTTTTTTTAAATACTTATTACTCTATAGTATGAAGTTTTATTATCATTTTTGTTAACCTGTAAAGGTAAATATGATTTGAACTACAGCTATTGTAATACATACCTTTATATTGTAACACCGATATTTATGCAAATAAATAATTTTATCTTTGTCTTTGTATCAACGTAGTTATAAAAGATATGCTATTGTAACGCCTCACACTATTCAACCCCACACTAGGAACCCTTAAATTCTTTATTTTACCTCTACCCCGCTGGGAATCGAACCCATCCGACACTCCAAATGATGAACCGACATGATAACCACTACACCAAAAAGGTCGTACCTAATTGTTTTGGTCTGGAATATTTTTATGCCTGCGTTATTTTTAACTAACATTTTTAATTACATTGTTATCTTTATGATGACGTAAGGATTTATTTGTATTAATAAGATTTATCGTTAAACGTGAGATAACTGAGATATGAAGCGAGGAAGGTGTGAATCATGTACCGACAATTAAGTAACTCGTCATCAGAAAAATATCGTTCATTGATACCGGAACTTTTAATTTATAGCTTACACTGAACAAATACAAAATCGATGTGCTTATTAACCTGCCTCCCTAGTTCCCTACTAATTTGATGCTTGATGATGATGACTAATTTTAGGTCAATAAGTAGGAAATTAGGTACCTACCTACCTTCTAAGAAGGCAAAGGTCAAATATTAGTAAAAACAGATCCCTCATTCTTTTTCATTGTGTTTCAGAAGTCCAGTTTTTTAACGCCAACGCCTCTATAATTTAATATTGCGAAAGGTTAATGAACAGAGATAGCAAACAGATTTTTTGTGTGAACGATAACCAGAGTTTTGAAAAACCAGACGATTTGTCACAAAAACCACATTGTAAAATGAAACGAAAATGATGATTTGATCAATATAAATGTCATAGCTGTAAAGCGTTGAATTGATTCTATTGTAGTAGAGCCTCCGTGAGAATGAATTTACACCATATCAAATCCCCGTTGAACGCACTGTATCGTATTTTGATGATACTCGGTAGGTACCTACCTAACTGAACGTTTATCTACTACCACTGTTGCCGTAATAATATAAATTGAACTTTTTTAAGTTTGCCTACTGTTACCTAAAATGGTATATTTATGATTGATTTAATTGAAAACTCAATATCTCAGTGGCAAAGGGTTCCATGCCGATTCTTATCGGCTTCGCTTTAGATTCAGACTTTGTGATTTAACAATCACTGAATTTTTTTTAAAAAGTCTTGAGTAGGTAACGACTCTAGTCAGCAAAGTTGTGTGTGCCATTCTTCCACTGCGCCCTTTGCTGCAAATTCTAAGGTAACGGAGTTTTTAACAAGAACTTTTTAATAAGATCATTTTAGAAATTTTTAGAAATTTTTAGAAACACTAACGCGTGTTACGCGTATTGACCTATGTCCAGGTCATTCCTATATTAGCCCTTACATTACGCAGGTACAGTAATTAGTGGCTGTAAGCCATTATCACACATTTTCCGTTTAGTGTGATTGGCAATCAATCTAAATATTACCTACTCCATCTTACATATAAATACCAAGTCCATTAATTATAACTACCAGCAACCGATGACGCCACTGACGCTACTGCGTAAGATTAGGTAAATTGAAATTTTATCACGTACCTATCCTACATAAAAATGGTGTATTAAGATTTTGCATATCATAGTTTTTAAGGACGTTTTTTGCTATTTTAAATTTTAATTGTCTAATTTAAAAGGTCTATAGGTCGATAGACAGGTATCTATAGACAGGAATTTGTTATGAAAATTGATATGGTAAGTAATGTTATGTTCGCTTGGCAGTTGGTAGGGTACCGTTTATCGGCCATTAATTTTATGGCAACTTATTTATTATATTATTATTAAATCAATTTTAAACCTCTTATATGTTACTCGAATATTCATTATATGAAGAAAACATCTTTAAAATTAAATCTCAAAAAGTAATGAACATAATCTCTAACAGCCACTAGGAGATTATTATTATTCATATACCTAAGAATATCTATAATCAATTATACAATAGCCACGAGGATACGACGCGCAATGCCTACTTTGTATTTTATTCGTATCGCATAGGCTTTAACTAAACAATACATTTTCTTAATATATAAATAGGACCAACCCTTCGTAAACAGTCACACGCATTAGCCAGATAGCTCGTCAATGCGTTGTCCGTTATTTTGTCATTATTCCAGATGCATCTCCTGCTACTATTGGATCAGAATTTCTAATATATCAACGATTCTATACTCACCCCTATAATTTGAATTCTATTATTGAAGTAAGTACAGTAGTACGTAGGTATATTGCCAATATAACATTAAGTAGATATAGTATATTCACAACCGGAACAGAAATTTATTAATTCAATTAAATTTTTGTTAACTTTGATATTCATTTGCAAACTGACTGACAAAATAAGTCAGTGTTATGAATAGTTATGGTAACTTAATTCCAACTTTATTTTATAAAAAATCCAGTGTCGGAATCATGAATTCCCGAGAGAACGAAAGAAAAAAGGTACAACCATTACTAACCTATATTTGGTAGGTAACCACCCTACCTTAAATTACGCCTAACAAGTATATAGACCCACTCATTAGGGTATCAATGCAGTCGGTATATTACATGTAACCAATTGCCTTACAGTAAGCTGATTAGTAGCTAAGTAAGAATTGAATAGCATGAAAACGTTCCTCTGCCATGTCTAAGAGCACAATGGAGACATGTTTCGTATCTATTCATAGAAACTGGTTTCATAACAGGAGAAAATTGAAGTAGTTTATAAACTACATAACACTCCTGCAACTTAATACCGAAATTAAAGTAGTGACAAGTAAGAATAAAAGTGAGAATATGAAATTGTATATCCGTCAGCATTTAAAATACATAGATTTAATAAATAAACTAGCAGCGAGCGCCTAAAGCGAGATGCGCACGGTAAATAAGAATAACGGGTCTTTTACAACCTCCGCACCGGTGCGCGCCTAGCGTCGTCTCGGAACATTGCCAATTCCCATTGCTCAAGTCTTAACATAGGAATTTCTCACTTGTAGGACCATAAATAGATTTACTATTCATTATGTTATAGGGAGGCCTATTCAATATTTTAAAGTTTACTTCTACGAATATTCATTCAAATACACATAAGCATGGGTGTACCTAGGTTTTAATCCAAGGATTTGCTCCCCTCTGACCTCAATGTTTGAGCTGAACTACGCGATTCGCATAATTCGCATTGAAAACCAACAGACATAGTTTATTAGAACTAGCGCAAAAGCTAAATGCGATCGATTTTCATGAGTTGCTACAGTATTTTTTTTATTACCTATATTGCTTTTTGTTTTTTAATCTCACGTAATGCCATGTAAATGTACTCATATATTATATTATGAAATAAACGACTCCCTATTTTATTCAAATCAGAAATTGACTTGCATAAAAAATCTAAAAATACGTTACCCTATGCCAACAATATAACTTGTGTTAGTTTAAGTAGATATGTGTAATGACGGATACTATTTAGGTTGTGCGAACATCACACTAGGTGCTTCGAAGTGTACTGTATATTATGTGAAATAATAATAATATGGGAGATAAACATAATCCTACCAAAGTCAATGGGTAAAGGAAAACCACTAACCTTAACATCCAAATCGGCGCTCTCTCAGTGCGAATATAGGATATAGCCACGGCTAACCAGCGGACGTTACTAACGGGACAGGAAGCACAGAACATCTGTCTTACACGGAGTAAGCGCTACGACTGTGTCATCGCTCAGACTGACATTGAAGTGTCAACGTCAGTGGATTTATTTCCGACTACCCACTTGACAAAGGTTGAACATAGGTGTATACCCGCAAAGAAAAACTTAATGAAGACAAAATTAGTACGATAGAGTTTCATAGCTCTTTGGAACAGTTATATTCCAAGAACAATATTCTACGCACTTATAAACGGCCAATAAGACTCGTATTATGTACTTAGTCATCAAAATGCATTTATTAAAACAAGTAATTTGAAGTAATCACTGTTTATTAAAACGTCATGATTAAGATAAAGTAACAGCATTAAATTTATTTCAAAATGAGAAAGGATTTGTTACAATAATGTTTAACATACTTCATTAATGTTTAATCTGATTTTATACAATATTTTATACTCTATTAAAACACATTTTAAGAATACCATTTCATTTATTGATACTATGCAAATCAAATTAATAGAAGAAAATATATTTCATTCGGAATACTTCACGATAGATCGATTTCATTACAATAAAGTACAGTAAAAGTCTGTATATTTAACACTTAACAAAAGTACAAGTATATCATAATATAATAGTTTAATATACAGTAAAGATGGAATTACTTCAGTGTTTAAATAAACCATTACTACTAATCGGCTACGTGTGTATAATAATATACTATATTGCAGTCATTTCAAACATTTTCAGATTACAGAATAGTTATAGTTTGTAGCTTTTAAAGTGAAAGGAAATGGCACAAGACACAAGTAACTACATACAAAATATTGACAAAATTCATTAAAAGTATTGAATTTGTTTAAAAATGATTGCTGTACATGAATGTGTATGTACTTTTACATCTTAAATACACATAAAACTAAGTTTTCTGTACTTGATATCATCAGCTTCATCGTTATATAATTAACCTAATAAAAAAGAAGTAAAAAATATAATTAATACTTTACAAAAAAGAAATAAAAATAATAGCTCAAACAGTAAATTTTCGTTTAGCTTAAAAATATAAATGAGAATTAATAAAAACAATAAATGAAGCTCAGGAACACGAAGGTGGAATCCTAAAGCTCTCAATAAAAATTTCAACATTACCATCTCTCTATTGGTGTGTTATTTTTACTTAATCTACTCAATTCCTATACTAGGGTGTCACGCTCTTAGTACTCGCCTCTGTTAGGTGCTAATGAGCACACACGACAACTAAACAATATATTTCTCATTATCCTAGATCTAATATTTTCAGCAAGGTAGTCAAATTTTCTCAGTGAGAGAGTAATTAAAAGAGAGAAACTAAAGTGAATACTTTATGAGTGTTCATGCACACACGTCAGTTTTGTTCTCCTGGGTCATTTTTGGCTGTAGCAGCTTCAGGATCCTGCGAATGTCATTTACATAATTAAGTACTAGTAAAATAGATTGTAATGTATTTTTTTTTTATTTTAATTACTTGAACGAAATTTTATTAATATTGTAAGTACCAACATATCTACTTAGGGATTTACTTCTTTCTTTAATTACATTAATAAATGTATATTTTAGTTAATACCGTAATGCTTTTGCTCATGCCAAGTATTGAGACGTACCCATCACCATAACACTGCATCTTCAGCAGTAAGGTACATACATCTTCTGCTAATGAACTGACCAACTTATTCTCTATAATAAATATTTGACAATAATAATATACTCACAGTATTTGGGTGTGCACGTTCGATCCCGGCCCATTCCACAAAGGAAGGCAAGTCTCGGGCCGGCAACTCCGCCGCGAGCGCCTTCACTCGCAAGTTGCGGTCGTCAGTCAGCAGCACCACTTGACGAACTATACGAAGGCGCTTCGAGTCCGCACCCTCTTCGATTTGAGCATCTGCCACGCAATTAATTACATTATTAATGCTTTACACTCCTAGTCACCTTCACATACATGTTAGACAATGGTCGCACATGAATTCTAAGTAACCATCACCATTGGCGATACATTTACAGGAGAAGTTGAACACGGTGTTAACTTGAAGAAATATATATAAAGAGAGCGTAAATGATGTGTTACCAGCGTCAGTGGCGTCGTTGGCGCTATTGGGGTTGGTGGTGTTGGCGATGTTGGCGATGTTAGCGTTGAGGTTGAGCGCGGTGGCGAGTACGCGGTCGTCGTTGCAGGCGCGCGCGTGCTGCTCGGCGGTGAAGGCGCGCGACGCGAGCAGCGAGCCGCGCGCG
>DWQK01004324.1:0-10550 GCA_018231225.1 Noctuana stator
ATATAATTTACCATCAGCATACTTAGGTACCTACTGTGGTAATTAAAGTTGTTTTATTTCTGACATGTTTTAATTAATCACATTATTAATCATTAAATCTTGCGTAATGATCGTCCATCAGCAACCTTTTCCAAAAATTTTAACACAGTTACCCGTTATCGACATAATTTTTTGATTTAGTGATGTGGAATGAAATGAATAGTCAGATTATTCAGTCCACGCAATAAAATATTTTTAAGAGTATTTTCTGTATACTTTTTTATTTTCAGTATCTATTTACAATATGTTCAATATCTACTTCAAAAATAATTTTTTATAGTTTATTAGAATTATTTAATAAGTTTTTCAGTTTTTATTTAGGAATCTGTAAGAGGACACACTACAAATCAGTGTTGTAGTTCATTGTAACGATTAATTAATTAAATCGGATAAATTAATTAAGCATTATTGTTTTTCAATATTGCGTAACTTTTTTTTAAATTTTATTTAAGAAGAAACGCTTCTTTCTTATTTATTTTTAAAGCTACACTAACCAATTGAACTTGTTATAGATGAATTTTGTGTCAAAGTCTTTTCTATAGCGTATTCGGGTCACAGAATCCAAACTAAAGTCTTAGTCTTACAGTCATCAATAAATTATTTCTGAAGTCTGTAATAAATTATTAGTAGTATTATTTCAGAAGTCCAAAAGTGGACAAATCAAGTGATGTGTGTATTCCACCCACGACGCGACGTTCGAGTGCGGTGCGCCCGCGGCGGCAGGCTAATTTTGCAGTTAATATATTTGCACTGATTGCTGGGACACACGGGTGCAAGTATTTATTTACGACGCCATACTTACACCTCGAAATTACGATTGCGAGAGGCTAAATAAGGACAAGAAAGTGATGCGACAGGCATCTTCGTATGAAAAATTATATACGAAAATGGTGGCTTAATTGGATTGATTTATATTGCCGAATGAGTGCCAAATATAAACATGTCAGTATTACATTCTCATTTACAACCCGCCTATGTTATACATACATTGTAATAGATAGGTTCATTTCTCCTTCTATAAAATCTTTTATAAGCAAATTAAATTACTTAACAAGACCGTAATGCAATGTATAGGTACTGATAGTTCTTATTACAGAGTCGACTACGATTTCAGTATACCAGGAAACCTACGCACTTTCTACTAAATGTGACAATACCATAGGAGGTCAAACGGTAGGCACCTATTACCCAGAGTAGGGATTTATTCCTTTTTACGACGTTTTTATAACGTTGCAAAAGTGCTTCTGAAGATAATATATAATTACTGTGTAATAATCAAGTTTACGTTATAAAAGACATTTTTCCGTGTTTTCATTAGCCTCGGACATGAACCACTACACGGAGGCGTGTAATTAAATCGTTATAAAATGCACCATGTATTCTGTATTGTAGTACACAGTTAAATTAAGTTGCTTTTTAATTACTTACTCCATACTCTTTTATTATTAAGATTACGGTGAGATGGAATCATATTTAAAGAGTGTAAAAAAATTTAAAACAGGAAAAAGTCTTGTAAATGAAGTATTTACGGGTTAAATTGAAAGTTGCCTATTAACTTACGAATTAAATGCTGTTGTTTCATACTATTATGTCCTGTTGATTTAAAGCGTAGAAAATATTATGGTTTTCGTTTAACTTATACAAATTATTTTATACCGACTGGCTGCACCATAACCCATACTAGGTATAAGTATTAAAATTTACTGAAAAGAATATCATCATATGCACGTGGTCACGAGGCATGTACCTATAATATATATAACATCGTAATCAATACACAATATTAAGCACATTTAAAAAAAATATAAAATTATAATTTTCCTGCTCAGACCTCTCATAGAAGAGGTGTATGTCCAGGAAAATAATAATGGTATTTTTTTATTTATTTTTAAAGGTATATGTTCGTACGTTCGAACAGAAGAAACAGAACATAGAACCTCCTTTTGGAAGTCTGTAAAAAGAGTATGTACTACACCGAATTATTTAATAATATTAATAATAAATTTAAAAAAGTACCTACATTCAACTTCAATGAAATATGACCTATAACTTGAAATTCACACGGCTATCTCAACAGTAGCCCGAGGTGTTCCGGCGGATCTACGTAGCGGCGGACGCATAAACAGCTTTTTGTTCTGTCGGTAGAGCACAGTTACAGCTTTTGTTAATGAGCGGATAGAAAGGCCATTAACTACAAGAACAACCCCGGTCCGGTATGTGCCCATTGCGACATTTCATTTTCTTAAACCTCCTTAATTGTGTAACTTGGCTTAACGGGATATTTTAAATGTCAACGTGCTGGATGATTGTTTTTAATATACCTTCTGGTATTTCATAAAATTAATACTATATTAAACTTTATTGGGACTCGAGACAAAGTTAAGGATTTTTCTGGAGAACTATTAGATTTTTTAAAGAAGCTCACTAGCTAAAGCTAAGATATAACAATAATACTACGAAAGAACTGTTTCGAATAAATTAATTCAAAGGAGTACTTAAGTAATAACATGAAGTAAACTTGACCGCACTTGTTAAAAGTTGGCTTTTTAAATAGGTACTATTTCAGAGAAAGGGACATTGTCATTATTCATAATTTTGATCTAAATGTTTTTCATAACAAACTTAATTTACTTATCATTATATAAACCTTACTTTCTAATAGGATTTTCGATAAGGATTTTGGACATGTAGCGTTTGCATATTTTACATACACAACCCAAAACAGGTTCTAATAGAATGCGAAACGGTATTGTTATAACATGTTACTCGTATCTGTATCGCTTTATAATTTCGATGAATACAATTGATTCGAATTGTTAAACCGAGGTCAGAGGGAATTGCAAGTCGCGTGGCGTGAAGGCAGGTGTGACAACTGGCAACCCTTACATGAGGGTGGGTCACTCTATGCACGTGGAATTTTACATACCCATGCATGGAAATTTTATAATTTGGATATTTGGATTATTATCATGCAAAACAGTTAATTTCCATTGTATTTATCATAATAATTAGAAACGGTATGTTATGCCGCTGATTCAAAGTTGGTTGTTAACTTGGCAAGTACTTTACATTGTTAAATTATTACTTTTATATCCAATAAAAATCCAATTGGATTTACGGATGTTTTTAGAATAATACATCAATAACAAGTTGTTACCGTGGTAAAGATATGAAGTTAAGTTAGACCTTATACTAAAAGTTGCTCAAAATCCATATGTTATGGACCGAAACACTTATTTCGGCTTTGCGTTGAAATGTTTGCTGCACAGCAGGAATGAACGTGCAGTTTCTTGAATTGTTGTATTCAAGTATTAGACAAATTACCCAAACATTAATTATAAATTGAGGTTAGAAGAATAAGTAATCGGCGCGTGTCGTGGGACAGGTGTGACCAGTGTAACCACATTGTATTGTGTAATATGGGGGATTCCCTCTGCGCATTACGCATGCAATTTCGTGTTTGAACAACAATTTTATTTGACACCTTTATTGTTTAGTTATTCTTTATAATTGTGGCCGGTCTGTATTATTATCTATTTGGTAGATATTATTACAATATATACAGTATTTATTTATTCTTTATTATATAAAATAAAATTGACATAAAAGGTGGACTTAATGCCAAAACTCTACCAATCTTCCTGCCATTTAAAAATGTAATTAAAGTTTTTGCATTCTAAAATTTTAAAAAGAATCAAAGATATTTAATAATCCATTTACTTTCACATATTTCTTCATTTTTCCACGGGCCGTTAGTAAAATAATAAGTTTTTTCGGTAACCCAATCTTTGTTCAGCCCTCTCTGTGCTTTTGACTATACCTATATAATAATAAAAATTTGAATCTTGTATAATAATGCACCCTGCACAAGCTTTAACAATGGGGTACCAGCCACGATATCCATTACAATGGGAATTGCTATAGGTACATGTCCAGATATTCGACACACGAAAACGCACCCTTGGTTGTTCTTCGTTAGTCGGCATAGCGATGGATAATACAAGAATTACACCTATGTTAATGTTATATTATACGCAAACATAGACCAGTTTGAATAAAGTATAATAGAAATATAGTATTAAATACTGAAATGATAATTTTAAAACAAACGGTAAAGAAGTTTTATGAAGACAATATTTTGATTAGGTCCGAAGTTTACGATATGCATATTTCATTCATATCAAAATATTTCTATTCTTATTACCAGGCATTGTAGACGGAAAATTATTACTTCGTTACTACCCCATAACAGTTTCGCTTGAGATTGTATTATTTATTATTTTATTATATTTTACCTACAGACAACAGAACTGATTGTCACCAAAAGTAATTAGATTCACTTCAAAGCACTTATATGTGTATTATTTATATGAATAAATAGTAAAGCTCTGGTGAAACTGGTCGCTAGCTTATGCAACGTGCGCCAGTGTCGCGTGTTGGTGAGGGCGCGGGACAGGTGTGTCGCACCCCTTATTTGAGGGATTTTGAGGCCATAACGCATAACTATACTCAAGCCTGTTGCGTTGTTAGGGTGGCAATGATAAAAGTAATAGTAAGTTATAAGGACAATCTTTTTGGATATGTTTTACAATAATAGTATTAAGCAAGCAGATACTTAACATTTAAACAGCATATTATTGTACCTAAGTATTTTAGCTTTGCGGCAGTGGTCCCTACTTACTCAGTAACTTACAAATAGTAACGAAATTATTTGTCACTTTTCTTCATGGTAGAAATTTTCAATCCTACCATCTTATTTGCGTATCTACGCAGAATCTGAAATGCACCGCCTTTATTGTTTGGTATTTACATGTGGTCAAGGCCTTTAAAGTGGAGCTCAGTGTTCAAAGAGTAGATGTCATACTATCAATAGCTGCATGCCACATTAATAACAAGTGAATTTCGCATTTCTAAAAATTTATGCATTGTTATACGATGTATTGTTCTCGAATTGATTAAACCATGTGCAGACGGTGTGAACCACTCTAAGTTTCCGCTGGTACTCAATATGCCGCAAGCGAGCGAACAACGAGTGGTAGCCGATATGTTTACTCACTGCCCGCGTGTGGACAGCTCAAAACTTATACTCTATTTAAAGGAATCTTAAAGACACTAAGCGAGGCAATAATGTTTGGTTACAGAGACGTTAATACGGTGATGTAGTAAAAATCACTGCTCTCTTACTGCTGTTACTTTACTCGATGAGTTTTAGTCATAATACTTCAATTAAAAAAAAATGTATGCATGTCTAAAATTATATTTCGTGAAACAACTTTTATGGTAACCCTACAATTCGCGCCGTTCATAACAAAAGCGTTACACTTATCAAGTGCAAATAACGTGTTTGAATAACTCACCCTTCGTTTACAGCTATTTTATAAGTGGTTACATATTGTATTGTATACTACTAATAATATGTGTAAAGAACGCAGGCGTTAGGTAGGCATAGTTTTTAGATCCATACCCGACGGGTAAAGAACTCTATTACTCCTCAATCAGTCCATCTGTTTGTTTGCTGTTTACCTACCTACCTTTAAAAAAAAAGATGATTTGAAATTATCTCCAAGGTCGGCTCAAAAGATAGATACTCTAAATTTTCACAGAATAAGTTTCACTGGGCATATAATACTATGATTGGGTGAACAACAAACATAAAATAGGCTAATAATTATGGACTTTTTTTTAATAGTCGTTGTTACCATATTAATAATTGTTAAATAATTTTTATAATGAGTACCTATATGTGTGTATATAAAAATAATGATAGAAGATAAGACTTGAGCACCTAGTAGGTACATAGGTACATTATATTAAAATTGTTATATTATAAAATGTCTACTGACTTATAGTGGTTTTAGATGGATTCTAAATAATAATCATTACTATTGTTCTCCTTCTACGCCTAAACCATTGTAGTTATCTATTAAATCTTTTTTAAACCGAGACCAATAGCCAATGTTTGACTGGTTTGACCATAAGAAGGTTTACATCTCATAGAATTCCTTTTAATCTATCACTGAGCATTTACGAAGTGTCAGGAGTGATGATACCTTTTGTTAGAATCTCAAGAATTGATCTTAAATTTGAGACCTCATATGTGCATATCGTATAGATTTTTATTATTTCATAGTTCAAAAGCGTCTTTATTACAGTAGGAATAAGGCGGAAACAGTATAAAATAAATGCGATGAAATGATAGAATTCATATGTTTCAACGCCATTGTTAGGATGCCGAATGGTCGGTGCGTCTCTATTGAAACGTACCCGGCACTGATAAAATTTTCATCTATAGAAACTATTTTGTCACTTAGACAGTAGGTAAGGCCTTTTGTGCATTTCTCACATTAATGTTAGCGAATTTTTTTCCGAAATATTATTTTTTTTTATTCTTCACATCTATCATCGTAGTTACGAGTAGCATTTTTAAAGAATTTCCTCAATAAATCTACACACGAGTAAAAGTAAGATTTTAGGTAACGGCACACTGATTTCTTCCGTGAACCAATGTAGGTGAAAACTGGTGCCAGTAAACTTAGATAAATTAATGATACAAAATCGATAAGGCATTATCGATACGTTTGAGTTGATATATATGAAATGATCCAAGATCCAAAAATATTCATTTTATTGGAAAAATTTTAATAGAATAATTTTAATTGCTATTTAATTTTTAATTTACTTTCAGTATATTTATGTATATTTGAAGTCTTCAATATTTTATTTTTCTAGCATATACGTAAGTAATGCGGCTAAATGTAGGCATGTAAAACGTCTGAGCTGTTCCTTTCTCGAACTAAAAAATATGACTAATTTCCCACATTATACTGAGAATAAAACAGGTACCCACCGCTTCTCAAAAACAACACTTTAGAGAACGATTGAGTATAAAGTATGCAATATGAGTTTCATTTACAGTCGGATAGATCATGAACCGCGGCGTGAATAATAGACAGTTGTATTTTTGCAAAGTAATTGACACGGGGCGGTTCTTTGCGAGAATATAAACTTATGATATAGTTAAAACGATTAATCTGACTCGGTTGGTGGTAAAATCAGAATGCGAATAATGAGACGAACCTTCGAGAACCTACGAGAGCCTCCGCTTGCGTGCCAATTATTGACGTAATTATTTTGAAAATATGACCATCCTTTTGTGATATTTAACACTCTAAAGTGGTAATATTTTTTAATCACCCGTCGCGGCCATCTATAAAATGCAGTCGTCGTGTGAAGTTCAGATTGTCAATTGACTCTTTATCCGATGCTCAGTCTTCGCGCGTTCACTAACTTTATATTAACAAAGCCATATTTTATGTTTTATTGGATTCGTGATACATTATACAATCTTCCACGATGTATGAAGTATTTATCAACGGGTCCACGAAAAAATTCGAAAGTGAGAAAAAATATTGGCATTGGGTATTGTTTTCGGGAATCGGAGCAGAAAAAATCTCATTATAGCCATTACAATTGTTTGATGATAGCGAACGGTTGCGAAAAGTTTCAACAATTTATATTATCTGTAATTCAATTAAAATGTGGTCTCCAGTTACCATGAAACTAAAAAGGCAGTAAGCGTACGGTGTAGAGATTGTGCGGTAATCTCTAGTTTTGTTAGTGAAACCATTTACACTTGCGATCAACGCTACTCACGGGAATTATCGTCATCCAGCGACAACTGAAAAGTAGCCTCTGATTACCTGCCGTTCTCACTAAACGAACAGCTATTAGTAGCATAGAAAGAGATTCTGTTATTTAGAATATCAATTAATTAGTCCTTAACACCTAGCCGAGTGATAAAAGTGTATTTTTATTTAATCAAAAAGAATGTTTTAATTTACAGTAAATTAAAGTGATAAATTTAATTATTATGGTGCTTAAAGTTATGTCCGAGTAATATTATTATAGACGAAGGAAGGATTTTTCTGTGGGTGGAATTTGCCACCTATGTTCAGTATGTTGGGAATACGTGGATTTCTTGTCGGAGTTGTTCTATTACGTTGCAGCGCTTGCGCATTAACCTGTCCTTCGGGTAATGGATTGGGAATTTCATGCTCCAAAGGTCGATTTAAATTAATTTACACATTAAAAAGACAAGTGGAGCAGTCAGGAGCGAAACTTGAAGTAAATAGTGTTAATCCGATCAGAGACGGCGCCTGTTGGGGATTTCTCTAGCTCTGTATAACGCTACCTTATACATTGGAGCTTACTTTGATGTAAAGTGAAGGCAATATGAGAATTTTTTAATTAAAATTTGACATATTTATAATTCAAAAACTATATCTGTAATACGTACATGAAAATACTCTCTACTGCAAAATAGTTTAGGTAGTGTATTATTGAATACACATAGATATAGTATTAAAAAAAGGATTGGTATATAAAAATACATTTTAATTCCTATGTATATTCTCACCAAACGATTATTAATTAATTTAATTTATTCGCGGCGTGCGGACTTTGAATTAAATGCTTTTATTAATTTTTACTGTCTGTTTTATAATTTATACTTCATTATTTTCCTTTCATTTATTGTAATGTTAATAAGCGCTGTACATGTTCCTATGGGGTTGAATAATAGCGAATCGAATGCATTTTGGCAAATGCTAAATCCGCCCGAATGATTGACGGCGAAAACTTAAGATGTTTACTGACAAAACAAGAAATAAACCGAAAATTGAACGGAAGCCTTAGTGGATATTGACCCTTTGAGACCCTTGCCCAAATACAATGAAGGACCAACAAAAATAGAGAGTAAGGAGCGCGCGCCGACACATCTGCCGGTCACTATCGAATAAATCTACTAAAATAATATTTTTATTTTGATTACGCATGCACGGGTTAGGCAGATGTTAGAAGCATGGTTCATAGACAGTAAGTGTGTCAAACATTTTCAGCAGGTAAATCCAACACATGAACTGTTAAAATAAAAGTTATCTTTTAAAGCGGATAAATTGTATCTCATTAAACTCACGTTTAAATACTGCTTTATACTTTTAAAATAATGGAATTTTCTGGTGTTCATGTGCATGTCCAAGTTAGGAACATGAACAATGGGCTTTAATTGTGAATCAGATAAAATTGTTATTGGTATTTTGTACAACCAAAATATAATTATTTCAATGATTTAAATTTATTTACATAATGATGCAATGTGTTTCATATTTGCGCGTTATTATCGTGTTCGTATCGTTAAGATGATACATTGTATAGTGGGGATAACTGATTTCCATATGTGGCCATATTAATGACTTAACGTGTGTAAGTATCAGAAGATATTACATATTTATTAAATATTTTATCGTTTCCCTGCCCATTAATAATAATTGATTGTAAATTAACTGTTCGTAATTCTTATAATCCGTGTGTGTTAGATTCTAAGGGCTGTTTTAAGTCGCCAGTCACTGGCCAAGGCGATAGTGCTGTAATAGGGTACGCATATTATCTACTTATTGACCGAATACAAGGTGTGAGAATCAACTCAGGGTGTAATGTACGTAGTCAAGGAACGTAATAACGTATCATAGCAACTAACGATTCAATTGATTTATTGGTGATTGATTTATGTTTTTTTTATGATTTTTAGTAATTATGTAAACATTTTCAAGAAACGCAAGACCGGTAACTATGCGACCCTGACATAAGTGACTCTATATGATTTAAGTTAAATTAATAATAATGATAATTCATATGGGATGCATCATCAAACATTGCTATTGCACAAAGTAATTTAGTGTAGATTTCATCGATTACATGCATCGGCAACTTTAAAGTACGAGTAGGTACCGATAGTTGACAAGAATGAACCTTC
Organism: Noctuana stator; assembly: GCA_018231225.1. Classification (NCBI taxonomy): domain Eukaryota; kingdom Metazoa; phylum Arthropoda; class Insecta; order Lepidoptera; family Hesperiidae; genus Noctuana; species Noctuana stator. The sequence goes on from DWQK01004324.1 coordinate 9,851, forward strand.
CCACAATTTGACGTTCTGTAAAGGATACTAATAAATAAAATTTGTCGCGACAGGACGTGATAACAAGGGCAAAGATGCCGCTCAAAATGGCTGACCGCTACCCAGGGCGGGTCCAACTTTTACAATTTTTACTGAATATTGTATAAACGTAAACGATCAGTGCGCAGTGGGCCATAAAAAGGATTGCAGGAATTTCACTACCATGGCAAGATTTAATAAAATCTTTAACGTTTCGACACATTTTAACACGCGTCAGAATATGATAGGTATAAAATACGTCGCTTTGTAGTTCACACAATGGACAGACATCTAAGTTATACATTTTTGTACGAACAAAGGCGCCATATCGACAATGTCTTGAATATAATATCAATAAACGGACGGCCGGACAGTGATATTAATATATATTGTCCGTGAGATCGAGTAAATCAATATGGGTGATGATTTAAATCATCTTCCCGACGGGTTGTTTATAGCTAAGCGCTGAGTGCTACTGAATCGGTAAGTCGACAGTGTCTATTTGGGGATTATATATGACAGTGCAGTAATAACGTACAAATGTTATTAGGTGCAGAGACGCGAAAACATTCATAAGCATTTAATTTTATACATATGTTTAAGTAAATATGAGGTGAATTTTAAAACGATTCAGTAAGTATCTTTTCATTTCGATAGGCAGTGCTTTTTTCATGAGGTTTAA
>DWQK01004325.1:0-10550 GCA_018231225.1 Noctuana stator
TTTTTTCTCCCGGCCTACCTTAGCCAAAAGGGCGTCTAAAGCCGATGAACCGTATTATTTGACGTTCATCCAGTGTACCTTATGATGAATAAAAAATTTTAAATTTGAGTCGAATTGAGTACCTCCAACTTTTTTTAAGTTGGTTGAAAAGACTCACTTTATATTCAAGACGTGAAGAACTAACTTCATGTAACACGGTGACCACAAAATAGATACAGAAACTCAGCTCCATACGTTGGGCAAAAACAACTACTAGATATATCAACACTTGGCCTACTTAATGTTCTATGGTCCTTAGGACCTAAGGGCTTAAACCCTTGTCAACTCTGAGAGGAGACCCGTGTCCACCTGGGGTTATAGGGTTGATGACATATTATGCTAAAGAAGAAAAGTTAAAACACGTTTTGCATTCAATATGAACTTCTCTAAGGACCCACTCAGACGGGCACCCTTTCATCACGCATTGTTTCTTTCATTGACAAAGGGTTGAAAGGTGATGGCAATGACCTTTTGTCTTGATGTACTCAGCCGTACATTTCACAAAAGTCTATACCTAGTACTTATTTTTTTTTTTGAATTCCTTTAGAAATCTCTAGCGCTAATCGCGCAATTTTTTTGTAAGTAAAAAAATGAGGTTTTTAGACAATTTTTTCCTTTTTTCCACAACATTTTTAAGATTTTGTTACTTTCTTTCCTACTTCTTACTAAATTCATTTCAGCAAACAATATCATAGTTATTTATATTATTATGATATAAATAAATTTCTTAACGTGTTTCATTTCTTTTGTTGGAGCTTTTAGTAACAAAACAATGACTATCAAAGCTTCCTAAATTTATTGATGTTTGCTTTCGGCTGTACCGTGCATTGAGTATATCTTAGAATGATTCATGTTTAGACAATGGATTTTATTACTATGTGTTACGAGCCTTTCTTTGACTGCTTTAAACGAAGCGATGGGAACCATTCTTAGTGTTTTATTGTTAGATCAGAGAATACTTTTAACGACACGGCCAAGGACAGAATTTCTGGAATGCGAGCTAGTGGTACTACGAATGAATCTTTGAGCCCATCCAGTATTGCAATCTGTTGCTAATTTCATATATTTGAACTTACCTTGTCATTTTCTTTTCTTCATAAGAACTTCTGTAGAAGCCGTGCAAATTATCGTTCAGGATTCCAGTGTACGTTATATTCAAGATGTATTGTTGTCCAGCTATCAATGGCTCAGACAAGGTTATAATGTGGAACTGCCGCGGCACGTCTTCGACTCTTCTTATGACTCTAACTTCAGTCCCATCCTTCTTATACAAATTAATATTATGAAAAACCAATTCTACACCATGAAATGTAACTTTGTCCGTTTCGTTTTTCACTGTTATCACTATACTGACTTCACCTTCAAAAGTAAAGTTACCTTCGTAGATATAGGGCGTTAATTTCAAGAAATACCTATCCGGCTTCACGTTTTTAGGCAATCTTACATCGGTGACTGCATTTTTGTCATTGTCTGTAGTAAACTCGATTGCATTAGTTGTAGTTTCTACAGGAATGAAACTTTTACTACTTTCAGTACTTAACGGTATCACTAAAAGTTTCGTTGGGTCACAATGAGTGAGTTCGTATTTGGTCACATTTGCTAACTGGTCAGTCCTTGGGCAGGCTGCGAAGTTATACACTATGAAGGCGGTGGCCACCAGTGCCAAAGCAACGATGACGAGGATGACGAAAGCAAGGCTCTTGGAGAGGTAGACCCCTCGCTTGGTCTTCGTAGAGAAGTCGCAGGTCTGTGGGTTCCCATCCATGATGGTGAGAGGTTCTCGAGCATGTGTCATTACAGAACCATCGTATTATCTGTAAACAAAAAGAAGATGTTATTTGATTTTATAAGCAAATTTAATAGATCTTGTAATGGTAACAGAACATAGGGTAAAACAAAATGAAAACTCAATAGGTATTTCGAATTTGCCAGAAGTTCACCAAATAATATACAGTAAGGAAAAGGTACTGTACATTCTACTAATTAACGTCACTACAATATTGATATTATAAGTATTAAAAAGAATCCTTCTTTGATTAACTTTTGCTTAATCTAAAAGCTTTTAGGTATCTATTTCGAGAATTTAACTAAAGTTTATAATATGAACTTGAATTAGCAATAAGTGACTCGAGATTTTCTTATTTATTTACTAACCCTTGAAATAATCTTAATAATAATAAATCTTTTAAATTCGATGCATGTGCTCCGTATATGTTGGACTTGATTATAACTAACTGCTGTTCAATTGAAGTTTCACGCTCAATTAACCTAAGACACAATATCCCTACTTCTCTTGCATACTCACGTATTCATTGTAAAAGGGTGATTAAACTCTCTATCTAATGCAGCCATTTCAATAAGGTTGTTAAAAGTTACGGTTAGATTTAAGATATTCTTCAAGTAAATTTGCTAATAAACACTACTTTGCTTAAGGGCTCTGTAGCTTAGTAAGTTGATATTTTTTACACCCCTCGCTCAAAATAATGATTAGATTATAGTAATGGTCATCAATTAAGTTGGAAAAGTTTCAAAGCACTGGCTTATGGGGCCCAGTAGGCAAGGGCATCCCTTTACTAATGGGATGATCACTGGTACAAATCCAATCCTATAAATCGCGGAGAAAATCTTGCAATTTTTTTTTATAAAAATAGACCTATAGGTAAGATTAGTTTCATATTGTCCGTAAAACAATATTTAAATCTGTGATTTTTGTGAATTAATGAATAAAAGGGATGAATGAAACAACATATAAACACCAACAGAAAGCAAACAGACGGCAGTCTTCAATTACATAGTGTGATTGTATTACCAATCAACGAAGAGATACACTCGAGGGGATCTCGTAGAGTATAATAGTTCACAGTGTTCTACTCGGTTCAGCTTTGATTGACATCTGTTAAAGTAATCAGTGCTGAAGACGCGAACGGTTCGAGATATTAGTTCGGCGCGAGGAAAGCGAGTTAATAAGGGGTTTAAGTGCGATGCATTGGCAAGATGGGAGTGATGGGCTTCAGTAAATGAGATTATTACAACGAAATCGCAAGTTTAACTTTAGGTGTATCGCTCTTTAGCGAACGGTTTGAGACATACGAGTAAGTTGACAGCGAGGTACAACAAGAGTTAATCATTTAACTTAATAATAAATTAGTGTACTGCGGGATATGGGGTTTAATGGCGAGGAATTGGCTAGGTGTAAGTTCATGGGCTTCAGTAAATAAGATTATCACACGTTTAAATTTTGGTATATCGTTCTTTAATATTAGGTGATTCAATTCTGATGTCGCATATAATATCACAAATATTACTTTTTCAACCTACTTCAGAAAGGAGGTTCTCAATTTGACTGTATATTTTTATGTTTGTTGCGTCATAGCTTTTGAGTGGGTGAACGGATTTTGATGATTCTTTTTTTATTTAAAAGCTGCTACTTTCCGTTTGGTCTCATTTCAATTTGGTCCAGTTTTGATAATAGCATTCATGAGAACATATAAGTCTTAAATTTGCAAGCTTGCATAGAATTGAGGGCGCGACAATTTTTAATTTGCGCGGTTGTTTTCGTAACGCGAGTTATTATTATTCTACCTATCTTAGTTATCAAAACGCTACCTCCAATATCTTGCAGCATACAGCAGTGCATGTGCAAGCAACGGCCACGACCGACTTAATTAGGTCAAAGTATAACGCCACCAACTTTTATGGTTCAATTTTAACTGATTCATCGTATATTGTGTAATGAAAACTTATTACTTTTACATACTTCAAGCAATGATAGCTGAAAGTCTGTGTGTGGGTACTTACTGGAAAGTTAATATATTCTATAGTACAGTAAGCGAAGAAAGAATAGTTTAACTTTATATGTGTATTATTAGCTGTGTCCCCCGGCTTCACTCGCGTTAGCATTGCAACGCTTGGTAGCTATAGCCTTCCTCGATCAATGGACTATCTTACACTTAAAGGATTTTTCTAATCGATCCAGTACTTCCTAAGATTAGCGCGTTCAAACACACAAATAAACAAACAAACTCTTCAGCTTTATTATTAGTACAGATTTGTATTACATTATTGTAATCATTTTCAAAGTAAAAGCGTTTAAGTATAGCATGTATTTTCATTTATATACTCGTAATTACGTAGAATTTGCTTTGTTACAAGCATATTAATTATGGTGGCTGTGCCTATTCAAATTAATTGTAGGTACAAGTTCTGTTACTTATTAACATAAATCCAAAGAGGTTCCCATATATACAAAAAAAACACCTTAACACATTCAAGAAATAAGAACAATGCCTTAGCACTTCTCAGATCCGTTAGAACGCTATGGCTTTCCAAGTATTTACCCGCTTGGGAGCTTCTCGAATATTCTCGATGCTTCGAGGTCTCTACCCCTAAGACCAATAAGTGCGATGTAAGCGCCCTCAAAGTGCTTCCGCTCAACTTCCTCTTGTCAATTTTGCACGTGACTTAAGTGCTTATTGCTTTGCGTTTGTGTGCGTGAAACTTCGTGTGTGTTTCCACGCTTTGTTGTAAATGTTGTTGATTGCCAGATTATTATTCTTAGGCATAGTTCTATGGTATCAATAAGAATATTATCAGTTACGCATGGGAGATTTTACCCTTTAGGCTGCCTGTCCACCGGAGCGGAGCGAGGCAGCACGGCAGAGAAACGAATAAATATTAACCAATAGGATTGCACAACTCCCTGTCCACTAAAGAGGAGCAGAGGTTTTGGGCAATTCTATTGGTTAATATTTATCCGTTTCTTCGCTCTGCTGCCTCGGTCAGCTTCGATGGACAGGCAGCCTAAATCTATCATGTTATGTACTGCATATTATGAACCAGGACCATCTTTAATAAGTTCAGACGATTATACTGTAATAATCTATACTAATATATAAAGCTGAAGAGTTTATTTGTTTGTTTGAACGCGCTAATCTCAGGAACTACTGGATCGATTTCAAAAATTCTTTTTGTATATGATAGCTACATTAATGAGGAAGGCTACAGAAGTAACGCCCACAGAAGTAACACTTTACTCTGTGGTCGTATACAAAAACACATAATACTGTCAAATTGTCGTTACAAAGAACATAGGTACTCTCACTCGTGACTGAATTGACGGTGCGTTCCCCCGTAAAAACCCCATCGCAAGGTTATACATTCCCAGAGGACGTAAATGTTTCATTACGCCGACCACTACGTTATTCCACTTTGTCCTTGAATTCAAATAAGCTTTTCATACTTGATGCGTCCCTAGTGTTTGGTACTCCTTAGTATTTCATGCATGAAATTCAGTTAACAATACCATTTTTCAACCGACTTCAAAAAAAGAAGACTGTATTTTTTTTCGTTTCCTTTATATTTGTTATCATAACTTTCAACTGGTTGAACGGATTTAGATAATTCTTTTTTTAATTGAAAGCTGGTGCTTGTGATTCCATTTCAATTTGGTCCAGTTCAGATATAAGTCTTAAATTGTGGCTAATACTTGTGTTTTGATTGGGGATAGTGGATGGACCCACTATATTTGAGGCCACCATCTCAGTCCTCATCAAGTAACAAAACCTCCACGTATGACATCAGATAGGACTTCACTCCTAGTTGAGGTTAGACGTGGATGGATGACGTCACTGACGTCCATGGGTTGCAGTGACCACTGAACGTCACGTAGCTTGGATGCTACTCATAAACGACTAAAAAACAGTAAATAATTATTGATAATGGTTATTATTATTCTAGGTGCCTACCCATTTTCGCAAAATCTACAGTAAAAAAAAATTACCATGTTCCCACCATTATCTATAGATACATTACAGAGTTTTCTTTCAGTTCCCTTCACCCTTAAAAGCAATAAACACAGCGCAAGGTTACTACTAACCCTGGGACGTTAAATATTCCATTAAGTCGACGTCACTGCGTCCTTGAATTCAAATGGCTGTGTCTTCTGTGCATTTTGGTGTATCGTGTTTTGTTATCTTTTTGGCCGTGTATTAAACCTTATTAGGTACTAGCTGTGCCACGCGGTTTCACCCGTGTTAAGAATTGTGACGTAACGCTTGATAGCCTATAACCTTCCTCATTAATGTAGCTATCGGACACAAAAATAATTTTTCAAATCCGACTTGTACACGTAGTTCCAGAGATTAGCGCGTTCAAACAAACAAACTCTTCAGCTTTATATATTAGTATAGATTTGACTTATTACTCTTAAAGGAATCAATTGTATCCCATCGCTGTTAAAGACAGAATTAAGAGGTACCTACGAGTACTAAACAAAATAATTTATGACCCAAACCTTGATTCGATATTGCAGCAATAAAGCCTTATAGGTTTTAGATGATATCTTATAAAATACACAGAATGGCTCACTAACCTTCGACCGTTTTAGTTAAATCAATTTTGCATTCAAAAGGTCAGCGCAAAATAACAAAATTAGATCCAATGATCATCTGTAGGCGGTAGCCATCGCGATAGTTGGGTACTAATGCCACGCCCCTTATAACCGTTAAGAAAAGTTAAGAAGTCGACCTTTTCAATTCTATCTACACTTGGTAATAATACCTACCTATAAAGCTGAAGAGATTATCTGTTTGATTGCTTTTTTGAACGCGCTAATCTCTGGAACTACTGGACCAATTGAAAAAATTCTTTTAGTGTAAGATAGTCCATTCATCGAGGAAGGCTATAGGCTATCAAGCGTTAGGTTGCAATTCTTAACGCGGGTAAAACCGGGGGGCAAAGCTAGTTTCGAATAAGCTTGTTACATTTTTAACCGACCTCAATAAAAAGGAAGAGGTTCTCAATTTGCCAGTATTTTTTTATGTTTGTCACCTAATAACTTTCGACTGGGTGAACATATTTGGATGATTCTTTTTTTATTTGAAATCTGACGCTTTTCTTTTTGGCCCATTCCAATTTGGTCCAGCTCTGATCACGGCCTCCATGAGAAAACCGTATAAGTTTCAAATTTAAGTACGTGCGTGGCAACTTTAAGTCAGTTTTTTCGTAACGCGAGTTATAATTACTAATTAATAGGGATTATATTTTATGCCCGAGTGAAGCTGCAGTGCTTTTAATCCAGTCGAGGTAGGACGCGACCCTCGTGTAGACGCCAGGTCGAGCTCGCCTGGCACACCCTGACCCCCAGGAGACCACTCCGTACAGCTGCCAGCGGTTGGAGTTCATGCAAGCTAAGGGACCCCCCGAATCGACTTATAATTATTATTATTTGTTATGCTTCTTACATTGCGTAATTTTGTTGAAACACGTAGGTACTTACTCGTATGTAGCCGTTAATCATCAGCTATCGACACTAATGCGTACTTAAAACAATAATAATATAAACAGATAAATAATACTGACCTGATTTTAACATTTTATCACATTTAATAAACACATCGGCCGAGCAAATGAGGCGAGCGTGACCTAAATGGCGATTTTAAATCGATTAATCGTTTTTATTCTGACGAATAATGATTTTGTGTGACTTCAAAGAGTATAGAATATGGACTACGGGTTTAAAGACAAATAAAAAATAGGAAAATCCTGGAAAAACTATAAAAAGGGGAGAAGGGAAGTAGCCTATTTTCATCCCAAAGCACTCAACAGTCTCTATATGAAATTTCATCACAATCGGTTCAGCGGTTTGACCGTTATGACGTCACACACAGACACGCAGAGTTACTTTATAATATTAGTATGGATAACTTGCCTTACGAAAATTGTCGCGCACATTCATTTGACGACACGTGCGGTGTAGTGGTTACCACGCCAGTCCACCATTCGAAGGGCCCCGGGTTCGATCCCCGGCGGAGCAGAAATTTAAATAATGAATTTAGATTTCTTTTCTCGGTCTGGATGTTTGTGTAATTGTCTTTGTGTGTGTCCATGGCACCCACGACACAGGGAATCCTAGTGTGGAGCTGTGAGTGTGTAACTATATTATTATTATTAAGTAACTGCAATTTTATGCAATGTTTCTTCTGTATTTAACTGAACCAAATGATTTTAAACGGTTACAAAAATTACGTAGGCCGTCACCTGTACCTAAAATCTTACCTGTCTAGAAATCCTAAAAGTAAACCCCAGTACACTGCGACAGCTATCATTATCCAATTATGAACCGTTGAACACAAAACTTACTTATAATCAACACACAATAAACTCTCGGGACCGTATTATAAGAAATCGCGCGACTCCCCGTCCGTCCGTGGTTCAAAAGCGAACTGTTATTGATAAGATGCAAACATGTGTTGACTCTTACCGTTCCTCGTTTTATAGGTTAACTAGCGACCCGCCCCAGCTTCGCACGGAGGCAATGCTGATACTTAATACACTACAGAAAAACTGTGAACGATGTGAAATTCAAATGATGAATTTAGATTTCCGTTTCCGGTGTACGTGTTTGTGTAATTGTCTTTGTATGTGTCCATGGCGCCCACAACACAAAAAATAACGAGTAAATAATACCATAAGAGCAAAGAATACTCTACAGATCATCAGGCTTAAGCTATACTGCATAATTTGTTAATAACTTGTAATTTATACACTTGATTTTATAGGAGTGCCGAGAGTTTTTTTCCGGCGGCTTTTTTCTTCAGGCCTACCGCAGCCAAAAGGGCGCCTAAAGCCGATTTACCGCATTATTTGACGTTCATCCAGTGTATACGTGTACCTTTTGAAGAATAAAGGTACATGAAGGTTTTAGCACTGTATAAGAATCGTCCTATAGATGAGTTATATGACTTATACTTTTCACTGCCAGTTGGATGTTTATTTTTTATTATCATTTTACTAAATCCTGTGGCACGACCAGACCGTATATTACAGAGTCAAAGCCACATACATATATTTTTTGTAACAATCTAACTAGTAGCCAATATACTACCTTTAACCTTGCGGGTCAGATATAAAACACAGGGTAAGCCTTTAGTTTGGCATATTATATGTTGGCATGTATCCTCCCGATAAAGAAGCAAAATTATTCTTATACATCTATACGTATAAAATGCTTTGCCTTAATGACTGACCTAAACCTGGATGGCTAACCTAAACCGCCGATCGCAGAGACCTAAAACTTGGAGGGTGTGTTCTTTGTATGATGGAGGCTTGCGATAAGTAAACATTTTATGAAATTCTCCCCCAAAGAGCGTGAAAAACAGGTGCACAATTTGTATGAGACAACGTGGTTCCTCGGTTTAAAGAGTTATGAAACCGACGAGGACAAAGCTACATAGTATTTCTTTATGACAGCTTTGCAGTTGATTCCAAATTTGAATTATAAATTCAATAATGTAAATTTTGGAATACTGCATAGCTGCAAAGTATTACTATTGTACTACAGATTAATTGACATATTTTTACGTTGTTAATACCTAGATGGATTAAGGTTACCTGACGTGATAGCAATTTGCAGCTACCGAACCCACTCTGTAAACAGTCGTATATCAACAGAATCAATTAGTGGCCGCGTTTACATAATTTAGGGTGGATTAAGTAATTAAGACATGATTCGAATACATTATTGGTATTTATATATGTAGATATTGTATAATGTTATTATTGTTGTATTAATACGTAAAGCGAAAACTGATTCGTTTCAAAACGTTAAGCGCCTAAGAAAGTGCGAGTGTTTCATAAATTTTTTATCGTTTATAGAGAACAGAACTAAGGAGAATAAGAGTGCATTTTTCAAATAATTAAATACGAACACCTACGAACCTATAGTGGTAGAGAAAATTATTTTCAAGTACCTATCTCTAAATTTTTTAGTTAACAAAAAACATACAAAGAAGTAGATAAGAAAATTAACGGTGATACGAGGTAACGTACCTGCCTCAGAAAACACATTTCATTTTTCTATATCACAAAATATCACGAAGAAGTCCCGCAAGGAAATAAAACATGAATTTATTCAGAACAATATATTACAAAGGTCGTGCTCACACATCGATCACCCCACTCAGCCATCCGTCAAAAAATCGCTCACCGTGTTTTATTGTGTGGCAATACTAGCAACCCCGAATGCTAGGATAAAAATTGCTGCCAACATCGCCAAAATGTTTTAAACATTAGCGGCGGTGCGCCGTAGGATATTATTTTGTATCGACATGATAAATTGTTTGCAGGTTGTATGCTAGATATTTACCTATACGGGTGGATTTTTTGCACTGGCAAGTATGTGCACATAAATTGGAAAAGATACAAATGAACAGAGGATAAGGCTCCAAAAATTGTAGTATCACACAGTGACAGGATAGAGTAGGTGTGTAGGTAGTAAAGCTAGGTAAACAGAATTCGCCAGGGGGGAGGGGGGTACAACCGCTGCCTTCATGACCAACCGTGAAGCAAGTTTTATAGCAAGTACTTGTGTTTCGGTTGGAGACGATTGCTGTCGTATACCCTATATTTGAGGTGACCATCTTTGTCCTCGTGAGTATCAACGCCTCCACGTAAGATCTCAGATAAAACTTCTCATCTATTTGAATTTGGACATCAATCTCCATGAGTTGCAG
>DWQK01004326.1:0-10550 GCA_018231225.1 Noctuana stator
TCATTGTCATGATCATAATAATATCATATATGTATAAAGTAAAAATTGAACTTTTTTCGCCATCTGTTCGCTTACATCTTTCATCGGATTTTAATGCAGTTTTCAGCAATAGATAGAGTGATTCAAGAGGAATGTTTACCTGTAGGTATTATTTACTGATTTTGAGGTGGTATAAAGTTCGCCGGGTCAGCTAGTCTTTAATAATGCACCGAATCTCGAACAGTGCGTTTGTAACATAGTGTATTACTGTACTTTATTATTATGTAGTTACATAGGTACCTATATTGCACAGTGACACTTCATACGAGGTATCAGCAAAAGCTTCGCTGATAAACCGATCTAATCCTCTATCGGAAAATGATCATTATCCTGTTCGTGTTGGCATACTCCTATGTAATATCTTCGTCCAAAGTCATGAGATGTGCTCATAACAGATAAGCCCGTTCGCCCGACTTTAGGAAGCTGTTGTATCTTTAGCGAATTTAATTATTGATTTGTAATTCTATAGGGTGGAATGAAATGTAGGGTAAATCTCATGACCTCAGACAACATTACGCTCTGTAACTTGTTTAAACTTTAATAAACATACTATTAGTAAAGTCTTGCATGGTCGTTTAGGTACTTTGATTTAATCTATTAATAGAATAACCTATTATTTTTCCAATTCTATTGTATTTCTACATTGTATTTTGGTTACTGTTCCGGCCCGCCATTCGAAGGGTCCTGGATACATCGCTGTACGATATTTTAGATTTGTTTTATTAGTTCCTCTTCGACGGTAGCATAAGCATTTCATCCTGATTATGCAAACGAGTTCTAATCCAGCTTTGTTAAGGCCTTCTAGTCAAATGTCATTGTATAAGCGTCCGTCTAAGAGATATTTTGTGCTCCGTCCCCAATCACTTCAGAGAGGCAAAAAAAAGATTAGATTTTCTCTCATTTGGCCAGAAACGTGACTAGCAATTTAAAGTGATGAAGGTTTTGTTACGAGTAATTGAAGAGCTCTAAAGGTGCCCTAGCTAAGAATACCAATATAAATACATAATTTATACTGAATGGATCTTTTACCATTTATATTATTATAAATAAAAATAAAATAAAATCACGCTTCACATTCACAGCCCCACTTATGATTCTCCCATTAGAACTCTCTATGTTGCGGGTATACAAACAAAGTCAATTACACAAAAACCCACATACCCAAGTACTCTTCGAACCCAGTACCCTTCGAATGGCGGACCGGCTTTGTGACTACTACACCACACTAAATTATGATTGCTTTTACTCGTGACACTGTTAACTTCTCGTTCACAATAAAAACTTAGACTTTCCAAAGTCGTGATGTGTAATAGGTATATTTTATTAATTCCCTTTTTATCAACCGATGTATCTACACTTGATTAATGTGAGTTGGTGATTGTATTTATAAGTATTTACGAGTAGCTATACAGTTATCTTTTATGTGGTAAAAATTGAACACATGTCGTTAAACAAGAGCTCTTAAAGTTTATTCGGCTGGCACGGTTAACACAGGACGTACACACATTTTATGATATAAGGTAGCAGACGACAATGCAGGCCACCTGGTGTTCAGTGGTCGCTGCCGCCCATGGATATCTACATCCAACTTCAAACAGGCTCGTGTCCTGCCTGAGGTCGCATGTAGTTGCACTGCTACCCCGGAAGTGTGGCCGGCAACTGCACCTTTCCACCGAAACACAAATGAATTGCTAATTTCTTTTAATATGTAACTAATAATTGCATTATTTTATCATGTCGTAGGAGCCCGCAAGTTGACTGTCTCCGAGTCTCTCACTCACCGATGTTAGAAACTTCAAAAAAGGGAGTTACTCAATTCGACTTTTTTTTGTTTTTGTTTGTTATCTCATAACTTTCGACTGGGTTAATTTAGTCGAAAAACCATTGACCACTTTAAATTAGTAGATTTTCAAAAATGTTTCTTAAAAACGAAAGAGATCAAAAAGAGACAAAAAGAGTTTTTTATCTTTACATCAGTTATGTCAAATCGGAGATAGATTAACAGGGAAGAGGAAATGATACTGTTTTGTTTCATACTTCATATGACCTTAAGTCTTAAGATTAATTACCTATTATGAAGGTATTATAGGATAACGATAAGTGCTAAGTATATAAGCAATAATTAAACATTCTTAATTTATATAATCGTAGTGTGACGTCCCTATATTGGATCATTGTAAAATGAAGCTCAGCTTCACATTTTGCTGTAAACACATGTCATATTCTATGATCAAGATTACGTTATTTAAATATTATGCAAATTAAGAGTTCAGAGTACGCTGGATGAATTTTAATTTCGAACTTTCTTAACGGGAAGTCAAAATTATATACGCGTCACGATTTACAGTTCATATGCATTGTGTAAAGTACTGGCATACATTGGTAGATACCTAAATAAGCAAGAAAAGTTACGTTAATATTTATAAACAAAACATAAACTATGTTAAAGCTAGTTGTAGAAACTATAAATTTAAAATTTTGCGTGAACTATTACTTTAGCGGCGGTCCAGGGTGTAATAGGGTGGGATAGTCCAGTGGTTAAAAATTCGACCTTCGAGAGGGCCGGGTTCTAATCCCAGCGACACCAATGAGTTTTCTAAGTTAATTAATTCTTCATAAAAGTTATATGAAGTTCATCACTTGAGAGGAGACCCATGCCCAGCAGTGGGACTATGATGGGTTGATTATGATGATGATGACTAATTAGAAAATGTAAATAAAGAAATACATGTTAATCTTTCGTAAGTTATTATCATCTTTAGGCAATATAATGTTTTTTTTCGTACATTCATCCTCGCATCATCCATCTTTAGACTTTAAACGCACGAACACCTTTGAAATTTAACCTTTTAAAAGCTTATGAAGGCTTATGCTATCAAAAATGTATTTTACGAAGAATGCTGATGTTAGAATATTCTTAAAACTTTTATTACTTTATAAATCAAAAATATATGAATTTTGTTAAATGAAAACAACTAAATATATTGTAACATAGACAAAAGTACATAATTTATTATGTAGCAACTTACCTTCTAAGGTTATCGCTATCCCATAATCTTAAATCGATTTCGGTAACTCGTAAAAACTTGTTAGCGATACGATTTGTTTACAGGAAAAGTGCTTTAAGGAAATGATTATACTGGAATAAGTAACTGGAAGTATTGGAAAATTCTATGCAATATAAGACAATGGTACGTTAACATAAGTTTGGTGTTTAGTGTCACTAGTATTTTCCTTTTTAAGATTCCTATAGAAGTTGCGCACTGCTAATCTGCTATCAATCATAATTAGCGAAAAACTAAACTTAAATTAATATAGACCTAAAAAATAGAATTCTAGCTGCACTTTGGATACAATTCACAATTAAAACTATTACATACTATCAAATTTTTGCGCGTCACATACAACAACGAAAAAATACTGTCAAACATTTTTTTTATTACAAACTTTGTCCTGACAATAAGAAGCAGTCATTGCTTGTGCACCACTGAAGTGGTGCGCGTACTTCCATATTGGGCAATTGATTTATACATTATATTATATTTATTACATAGATTCACTCTTCGTTACATAGTTGGTGACATCGACCGTAACTGCAAGAGTTGCCGCATTAATCACTAAGTGCTTTAACCCACAACATACCTAGAAACCTATCATCTGAACATGAAAGTCTGTATAGAAAATTTTAATCTTACCAAAAGTATGGAGCAAATATTTCTCTAAAACTCTGTCGCATGTTAGGTACATAATTTATTTTTATAGTACATTTATCTCATAGGTTCGGACCCTACTGAAAATGAGATATATTTTATGAGTAATTTTAAGCCACACATCTTATCGAGTAAAAAATTAATTTATCAATAGACCGCACGCGTTTGCGCTAGTTTTTAATTGGAAGTTTGGTTGCTCTAAGTGTAACTTCATAACAGATATATTAGTTATGTTAATAATAAACGTCTCATACACATAAATTGGTGCACTATATAGGCACTCACCTTGGAAACAAGTCCAATAATAATAACAGCAGATAGTTATTAAATGTGCTTTAATATTATGTACATAAGGTGCAAGCGAGTGATTCAGATTCATCAATATCGCATACAAATGTAGGTCAGTCGAGATTCAGGAATCAAAACATTTGAATGGGTTGGAGTCATATCTAATATACTATTCTATTAATATGCGAGGGACACTCGCTCATGACGAGTCGCAATCGCAATCACTTGTTTACGAGTTGTTGGTATCAGGCGCCGCTAGGAATGTTTGTTATCTTTAGTGATGAACAACAACAAATTAAGGTTAGGTCAATTCTCTAATGAGTATTATATTATTAGCATTGTCTGTGATTCTCTGTACGATGCAGGGGTCCTGAGCGCTAGTAAGCTAAAATTATTCTTGAACAATTCTATAGACAAAACTGACAGATATCAACAAATAATGAAAAAGTGAAAAGTTATCCTATCTCTAGTTAATTGTAAAATCATTGCCTATAATTATAACGAATTTGCCTTCAATTATTTGCACGGAAAACGCTACGGCTTTGTTAAGTTAATGGTCGCATTAAGAAGCTGCATGGCAACCGTTTTGTTATCTGCTTTGTTTACGTGTAGTGTAGCGATCGACGTAAACAACAATCAACGCATAATAGTAAAAATAAAGCCAAGTTCGTAACAAATGAGCATTCGCATAACAGCTTCGCTAAAACAAGAAACAAGATCTAATTTAAATCAGATATTTTAACATCATATTCTTCAATTTTAAAGTGCAAGTTAACACTTGTTTATTTCTTTTTTACTCTGCTTTCAACCCTTTTTATGATCACTGCTGGGCACGGGTCTCTCCCCACAACCGGGGAAGGCCTGGAGCATACTCCACCGCGCTGCTCCAATGCGAATTGGTGGAGAAGAGTTAGTAAGGAACCCTAAATAACATAACTACGGATTATAATCAACGCTGGAAATTTACTTGATGACGTATAAAGCTGTAATTAATCTACGAATCGTTTCGAAAAAAAAATGTTGAAAAAATACTGAATGCTTACACGGTCGCGGTTGGCTTGGCAAAAGTTGTGTGGCAAAAACTGCAAAAAGTCATGACGGAGCAAACGAAACGCTATTGACTTATCAAAATCGTTAGGCATTTAATTCCAAATTACGTTATTCAATTGCTCAAAATACGGGGTTGCCAACAGCAAAAAAATAAATAAAAAAGAATTAGATTGACTGTTATTATTGACTATTTGTGCTCTCCGGTTTTACCCGCGTTAAGAATTGAAACGTAACGCTTGATAGTCTATAGCCTTTCTCGATAAATTGATTATCTTACACTAAAAGAATTTTTCAAATTGGTTCAGTAGTTTCTGAGATTAGCGCGTTCAAACAAAGAGTTAAACAAACAAACACAACACGACACCGGCATCGCACGACACCAACAGCAAAATAATCTCTGAAATGATACAAAATAACGGTTCCGGCAGAACCAGGGAGACATTATAGTAATAAAATTTATCAGTAGGTCGCTAAACTTTTTATGTAATACTTGATATAATAATCGGAAATTTGCCAATAAAATATTTACACATCCATTTATTAATGTAAGTTGCAATTCTAAACTTTTAGTGGTAATTAAGAATTCCAAAATTGAAATTAAAAACTCAAATTTCAATTTCCCAATCAATTCCAATCTTCAGTATTCAAGCAACCATTAGTATGAATGTCAAAAGGGAATTAGAATCATTTTTTACATTTAAGCCAATTGTTGGCAGCCCTAACAAGATAGCATTAGCGATTTCACGAATGACTCAGGAAGATGGTGAAAAAACGAAAAATAAACATGGCCGTCGAAAAAAGGATGGAAAAAATGAGGGAGCAGGTGCGGCGTTCGAAGGACATCGCGTCGAGGAAAGTTGTTTTTAAAACAGAACTGCTAGCGATCCTGCCGTGAGACCCAAACATTTTTTCTTAAATAAAAGAATTTTTAAATCTCCTTTGTGTACTTGTGTAGCCATTCTAAATTCTGAAGTCTAATTGCTTCAAACGACACTTGAAAACGTGAGAGTTTCCGACTATCTTGGCTTTATTTTGTCAGCTTATGAAATTGTATAAACCTAATCCAAAGTAGCTAATGGATTTTTCTAGAGTGCCACAGGGCACAAACTTGGTCCTGAAAATAATTCAATAGCTAACTTACGAGTATATAAGGTGTAGAATCGGCATAAGCATTCAATGGGATAACGTTTACGAATGTTTTGGTTTCAGTGCATGCATTTCTTCCTCAGACTTGATATCTCGTAAACAAAATCTATATAATCGCAAAAATACAACTTGTAATTTCACAACGAATTAATCCAAAACTGCATAAATTAATAGATAACAGATTCGATTCCGGTGATGTAACTATTACTTATACGGAACCTCTAATTCGCCAAAAATATAAATCCAACAACCTTGACAGTGGTTCAGTTTAAAAAAATTTGCCAATTTCACTCAACGAAAACAAATTTCTGTTCCGTGAGACATAGAGATGGTTATCACGTGAAGGTAGTAACTACGCATCTCTCACTGGAATAAAAAAGCTTAAAAGCATTTCTTTCGTTTTGTATAGGTCGCAAAAAAAGCAAGAAAAGTTCCATGGTGTAATATGACGTAAGCTTGAGGAGGACCGGTTCGTGTTTGACCTTGCTTTTTGTATCCACTGAGAACTCAACTGTATGTCAGTGAGTGACATAATCGGATAATTATGATAATTTTGCAAAATTAAAGAAAGATTCGCGTTCGGAACATGGTGGCAAACACAAAACTGAAGCATACGGTCGTAAGTTTGCATATAATAAAACCTGCTTAGAAGAAATAAAACCTACTTAGATGCCTAAAATAGATTCAGATTAGATATTAACTTAGACATTAATATTTTTACTTAGACATTTTTGGAACTATCTTAGAAAATAATGAAAGGGATAGTCTTATGGATTTTGATTATCTCATAGAAACTTATATCCTCAATACAAAAACACTAATTAGAGTTTTGCTATACGTATAGGATTTACTATTGGATCAGCAGCAATGATTATGCTATCAATCTCTAATTTAATCTGTGGCAGGAAGCAAATATATTGAAAGTAAATGAACTGTATATAAAGCTGAGAAATAATTAGCTTCAAAAATCTGAAGCACATCCGCGAGTTAAGCAAGTTCACGTCACCTTGATCTTGACGTCTTATACTTTTTGCTGTAATCTTACACTTGGCACTTCCCTCCCTGTTGTTATATCATATAACGTAATAATATACACAAAGGCACATGTGTCTATTGGTATTATTAAATCCTTTGTTATATTTTGTGCGTATCATATACAAACTATATTATACACGACATTATCGCTTCTTTCACAGTTCACAAATTAGTATTCTGAAAATATTGGGGACATTTTTGACTACGGAATAAGATAGGCACTTGTAGGTCAAATTCAATGTTGGTTCAATATGGATTGAACTGCAGGTGATGTAAAAATAAAGAGTTGCTTTCAAATAAGATTTGGTATAAAATATTTCGTTTTACAAATCATGAGTTCTTACGACATACCACAAGGATGTCAAAGGACCTTATTTAATCGATAAAATTAACTGTCTTGTTGGGTCTAGAACTCTCTGAATCAAATAAAACCAAAACTAGACAAGAAGTATTTCCTAATAATAACAAAACTAAATAAAGTTAACTATACGACAAAACTGTATCACTAATACGTATATTTCTGGATAAAAGTAAACGTGAGCGACTGTCAAAGAATTTCCATCCATCATCTCAATACCACATCTGGGTCAGATATCAGCTGCATGCGTTAACTTTGCATGTACGTCAGCCCAACGTCATTGTCTATTCCTTATGCATGAGGAACCAATATCACTGAAGCTGTAGACTTGGGCACGTCTTTCAGATATTCCAAAGATTCTCCTACTTTCTTCTTTAATGCTC
Organism: Noctuana stator; assembly: GCA_018231225.1. Classification (NCBI taxonomy): domain Eukaryota; kingdom Metazoa; phylum Arthropoda; class Insecta; order Lepidoptera; family Hesperiidae; genus Noctuana; species Noctuana stator. The sequence goes on from DWQK01004326.1 coordinate 8,010, forward strand.
TTGAAGTCCCGGCTTTGTGTAACTTATTTTGCGATAGAGCGGATTAGATTTTGGAAGTAATTGGGACATTATTCTAAAAGATATTAAAAAAATTAACAATTTTTTAATTTATCAAAAGTTCGCACTTTTTGGACATTTCTCTAAATCTACTGAATTGGTCCTAATTCCCAAAAAAATCTACTCAAACCTCATAATTATCGAATTTTATCAATTTTATTGTTACTGAGTTTAAGTTTCAAGCATTAAGTGGTATCACTGAATACTATTAACATACATACGGGGTCCGTTATCACAATAATCAGGATAATAAGAAACAGGTTGCCATCCGAAGTACTTTCCATCGTGGCGTGGCACATTAATATGTATTGTGCACCTGTTATGTTCAGTTTCGTTACCAGCTGTGTTATCACAAACAAACTTTAATTAATTCCAGGTTGGATTTAATTAATTTAGAATGATTAAAGGTGTCACCTTTTTATACTAGCTTCTCCCCGCGGCTTCGTCCACATGGACTTGAGAATCGGGCCCTAAAAATCAAAAATAAATGGTAGATTCGACCAAGGAATCATGTGGTCCCATACAAATTTTACCCCCAATTTTTACTAGAATTTCGGATATTTAGGAATATGTTTTTTACCTCAATAACTTTCGACTTGGTGATCGGATTTTGATAATTTTTTTTTTAATTTGAAAGCTGATGCTTCCCGTTTGGGCCCGTTTTAATGTGGTCCAGCTCTGACAGCGGCATCCATAAGAAAACCATACAAGTCTTCAATTAAAGTATGTGCGTGATAACTTTGAAGTGGTTTTTTTTTCTCGCTAGTTAAAAGTATACATTTCCCAATTTTATTATTGGATTTCCCCTTCAGTAACAGTTGGTATATTTTCCATAACTTCACGTCACAGTGAACCGAACTTGACTCATATTCTTAATTGGCATGAGTGGCAGTTAATGGTTAATCAGTCAGCCCATCTGGTCACATTAATTAGTATTGAAGTCACAGGGAAGTCTAGATTCTGAGATTATGTTGTTACTGGTAATACGCATGATTTATTCTGTAAGATAAATGTATGGGATAGAGGAAAAAATTGGTTTTCCTCATCCGAAGACGGACTTTTGTCATGTATTTATTTATTTTATGTAGTTGTTCTTCTGAGTATCGGAATTAAGGCGGACTTTATGCTAAAAACTTTCTCTGCCAGTCAACTTTTGAGCACTAAAATTATTAAGGAGGTTCCATTAACAATTTATTAAACAATGAGAGATTATTAAAAAAAATAAATATATCAAATAAGATTAAAGAAAAATACTTGATAAAATTTATTATTCTATACATATTCAGGATCGACCTTAAATCCTCTTAGCAATATATTCAAACAAGAAACTCATATACAAAAATAAATTAACAAATTGCTTGTCCATTTTTTTTAAAGTCAGTTAATTAAAAGTAACTGCTGTCACGCCACGTACCTACGTACGTACTCTTCTATCAAAATATCAAATTCGACAACCCGTCAGAATCGCCACTTACCGCTTATTAGGGCTGGGTATAAAAATATACTGGCACCACATTTAACGCAAGCCCAGCAATTACTTTGAACGAGATACACTTTCATTGGTGGGGTCAGATTTCGCAATGAAAAGGACACCCACGTAATTTTCAGTACAACCCATCTCCAATACAATCTTATTTATTAATTAGGTAACCTAATTATGTACTGAAATCCCTTTTTTGCATAAAATTGTAGTTTAAATAAATAACGCTTCACACTCACAGCCCCACACTAGGATTCCCAGTGTTGCGGGTGCCATGGACACACACAAATACACACAGACGATAACAGAAATCTAAATTCATCACTTAAATTCCTGCCACGCCGGGGATCGAACCCGTGACCTTTCGCATGGTGGTTTGGCGTGGTAACCACTACACCATACGGGTCGTCAACAAGTTTATAATGCAACTTCGTCTAACTAAATGCTATAGGTAAGATAGGTACTTATAGTGACGACATTACGCAAAACTTGTTCAATATAAAACGCAAGCGATCTCGCTGTTAGGCAAACTTCGGCCGCGATCGGTACTCGGATGGGTGACTGCAAGTGACACATGCGCTCTTCCGTGCATCGGAGGGCACGTTGTCATCAATCCCGGTTTTTATCGATAGGTAATAGTCGATGAACCTTGTCGGAGGCCCTTTGGACGGTTTGACAACATCCGACACGGGTTGGCCACCCATATTTCCACCAATCGGCTTTGGGGCAGCGTGATTGAGTATGATCCAAACCTTCCCCGTTTGTGGCAAAGACGAGTTGGTTGCTTATTTCTTTACCATCCACTCTCCCCAACCGAAACACAAGAACTTGTTACGGTAGGTTACGAAGGCAACGATAAGTTCCCAGGGGCATTGTACCAATTACAGCAATGAGTGAATAATTCATGATTTCATTATCTTGTTCTACAGTTGAACCTTACGCGATAGCATCATACTCGTACCTCCGCCGCGGAACCGCGGAACTGTGATTGCGGAACCGCTAAA
>DWQK01004327.1:0-10548 GCA_018231225.1 Noctuana stator
TGGAGGCGTCGCTAACGAGGACTTAGATGGTTACTTCAAATATGTGTCTGCCAGCAACCCTCTCCAACCGAAACACATGAAGATACTTGCTACAAGATATGAAGGATATCTATTGTTTGTAATTAAAAATTACACTAAAACTACCTTTTTTTATAAATACTTTAAAAGTTCAAGACGTATTAATTTTCTGTATAGATTAGCCTTACAGAATGCTGCAGGTATGATGAAAAATATCATAGGTGCGTCAGATTTTACCATGAAACAGCAGACAAACGCATATTTACTATTCTTATAATGTCCATTTCCCGCGGAACAATTCAAAGGGGCGCCGAATCGTCTGAATCGAACAATTGAAACTTTTTAACTATCGACAGGACATCGATATCGATTTCAAGGTCCAGGAAGAAAATTGACTTCATAACTTTTTTCGTGATTTTTCTCTCGGCGCGATAGTGATAAAGTGCCGTGTTGAATACAGCTCCGTAAATCAAGTTTAGTAAATAATATCATTCATGTTTCTTACGTATCTATTGTGGTTTACGAAATACAGTACATCTCTGTCTGATCGATCTTTGTTACTAAATCAGAACGAAACGTGAAAACCTTTTTATATAATGTTTGGCTTTATGTCTATAGGCTATTCAAAATAGACATTTTATTCGTAATACTAACAAGTTTTTCCAGTTTTTATCCTAATAAAATTTAACGACCCGTGTGGTGTAGTGGTTACCACGGCAGTCCACCATTCTGAGGGTCCAGGGTTCGATCCCCGGTTGGTTGACATTTAAATGATACATTTGGATTTCTGTTCTCAGTCTGCACCCACGACACAGGGAATCCTACTGTGGGGCTATGAGTGTCAAGCGTTAAAAAAAATTAAAGCTAGCAGGTTTTTAACGACCAATTATTTTTCTGGAACAATTCAGCCATATGTTATATTCGTGTATCTTGAACTGTTGACGAAGCCTACACTATGGAACCTTCTAAGAAGCGACTTCCAGCCAAAATTAATTTTCACAGATTCTTCCTGCATCTTGGCCACGTAATATCAATATTAGGTAAAAATTATTACAGTTAGAGCAAAAATAAACAGTAATCTTAATCACGTTGAGGTAAATCATAAATTTGCACGATGGTATTGCCAAATCTGACGACATCGTCGCAAGGTGACAAATAGACAGCCATCAACATCATACCCTTAATATTGGTTTATCAAGATTTGCTCGTGCGAGGAAATTTACATGTCACGATTTCTTTTATATAAATAGTATATCAAGCATTACGCTACTATTCTTAACGCGGGTGAAATCGCGTGGCACAGCTAGTATTTTAATAAAAAGTTAATACATTTAAATTTAGTTTTATTATTAAATAAGTTTTATCAAAATAAACTAATTAGGTATTCTCAATTGTTAAAAAAGATTATTGTACGTACAGATATTTAAATCTGGTACTCGTTGCCTGCGACCCTTATCTAGTATTCCGATAAATCGTATCGTGTTTACGCCGACATACCTACCTTAGCATCACGATTTAGGGTAGTTCAAATTTCCATATCGCCCGTGTAATCCGGTACTGATTGTCGTCTAACAATATTTTAAAGGGAAAATCCGTTATTTACGAATATTCGGAAAACGAACCGAACGGATTTTGTTAATGGTTGGCTGTAAAGCCATCAAAATTTGATATTAAATTTCTTGGTATACCGTGCTTGATTTTAAAAATATCGCCAGATTTTGTTTTTCTTATGTAAACCCAAATGTTTAAAATTATTCTTTTGATCAAACGTTGCATTCATTCGGCTATTAATTCCTACTGCATAGGTCAAACAAGTACACAAGAAACATTGAGAGAGAAACAAGCTTCCATTAAAAAATACATTATTTTATTATCTTCATAAACAGTCCGCTGAGAATTCTTCGCAGGAGCGACCACTCACAAAATTAGTATTAATTAATTTATTATTGAGCAGAAGGTCAAGGAAAGACATCTCTTGACCTTAAAAGTGATAAAGATTGGAGATATCCAATTTATCACGTTAAAAGGCCTGTACTTAAAAATGTTTATTAATTAAAGTTCGGAAGTTGAATTTCGGGCTAACGTTCCGATGGTTTCAGGTTCAAACTCCCCACGCACCTCTAGTTTATTTTTAAATTATGTGCGTATTATATTAGTTGTCACTTATGTACTTTGTTTTAAACCCGATTATAAAGTCCACGCGGACATAGCATAGTATTAATTATTTACTTAGATATTCTCTATATAATTAATATGACTGTAGAGTAGTAGAGTCACCCTACTAGAAATTTTCATATAATTTTTTTACGGAATGATTTCATTGTTCTAAAAAAACAAACAAAAGTAAGGCTATAAAAGGTTTAAAGATCAATAGACAAATAAAAAGCCACTAAGTCGAAACCTTGATAGGTGTTTACGAAACAAAACAAATAACCGTCACTACGATGAGCGAGATCTCAAGAAAATAATGAAAATTATATTCTTCTCTACAAAATATGCGAAAAATAAACTCGCGCCGTTATAAAAATACGATCCTGAAACTCATAATATAGTTGATTTCCTTCGAATACCTACAACATAAATATATTTTCACGAAAAATTGACACCCTTCGATATTGTAATCAGATCTGACGACCCGTTTCTTGCGTGAAAATGTGATATACAGGAATATATTAAATTTTGTACACGGAGCGAGAAAAAAAAATCTGGAGTCTTTGTCGAATTTAATATCATGATCGCGGGTCGACAATTTCACTTGAAATGGAATTTTGTTAGGGCGGACTTTCACTTTATCATAATGAAGTATCAAATAAGCGTGCGTCGACTTCACATTATCTGTTCAGCATCTATAAACTTACTTAAACTCAAACTCAAAATCAACATCATATGGTGTTTGTACCTAACTCAATGAACTATAAATAATACGGTACATCGACTTTAGGTGCTCTTTTGGCTAACGTTGGCCGGGAGCAGAAAGCCGGCGGAAAAAATCTCTTTGAACTATAAAATCTAGTGTATAAGTCAGAAATTATTCACTTACACTTAACCCACTGTTCTCCATAGACAAATTACATAGATCTTCTAATATTTTTTCCTCATTCAATCGCTGTAGCTTGTTTTTGACAGCTTCGCGCACACTCGCTACTACTCGTTTAACTTCAATGTCACGACGAATTGTCAAAATGCTTTCATCCCTGCTTTGATTTGGGGCTTCATTTAAAGGCGACAGTACTTATTAGCTTGGTCCCCGTCCTCTCTGCATCTCTCACAGCCACTACTAATACTATTTTGCTGGAGCTTGGAAATAATCTGATTAAATAGTTAAATACTTACTAACCGCTAGCAATTTCGAGCTGAAATTTCAAGTATAACGTAATATACCGCTTAGAGATTAGGTCCCAAAATGGCCTTAAAGTTTTAGTAAAGCCTAGCAAAATTTAAACTTCATTTTCCAAAATAACAAAGCGTTAACTCGTGAAAACTGCCAAGCGTTTACTCGTAGCATTTACTCGTAGATAGAGAAGTTCGTAGTAGCACCTATTGTCAGTTTTTGTTAACAGTTCTAAAACTTCAGAATAATACCATAATAACTACAAACTTGAATCGTATGGGTACTCCGCGGTTAGATTTAGACGTTCGTATAAGGATGATTGACGTAAGTGACGTAATAAAGGGGCATTATTCGCTGTGATTGGTTGCCCATGTTCATAGTCATAGGTGATCCTTAGTTTCGGGTAGTCCGCCCACACTATTTTACACCATTTTATAGTTCTATAAAGTGCTTATATGTACTAGTACTTAAATAGGAATTAAAGACTAAAAATGAATATCATAAGTTAAGAGTAGTGAAAAACCCGATCCTTTGGAAGACCTTTTCATTGAATTCGAAAACTAGTTTACGGAGTAGACCTCCGGAATCCAATCCTAACAATAGTAATTTCAAAGTATTTTACCTCCCGAACGACTTTCGGGAGAGTAAGTATTTAGTGTTATTGGAAAAAGATAAAAATACGATGATTTATCGTAATGGCAAACTAGAGTAGTTATTGGGGAAAACGCCTATATTATTTTTCCTTCTAATTTTTGAAGTAGATCAGAGATATAAAAACTTCTTCAAGTTAGTTCTAATTATATTTCAAAAGCGTCATGCCTGTTAGGCGATATAACTTGCATAGTTCACCCGGGAAGGTATAACCGCTGCCTCCACAACACACCGTGAAGCAATTTGACGAACTGTATGGTGTGATGGTTAACATACCCATTTGCCATTCGAAGGGTTTCGATTACCGGAGCAGAAATTTAATTGATAAATTTAGATTTCTGTTCACGGTCTGGGTGTTTATGTAATTGTCTTGGTGTCTGTCTCTGGTACCCACGACACAATGAATCCTAGTGTGCAGCTGTGAGTGTGAAGCGTTATTTTTTTTCATTCCTGTGTCAAGTTCTTACATTATAAGTGTCTGTGGGGTGTGCTTTAAAGTGCATCTCTGAAGAGAGCTCTTAAAACGATCTGTACTGAATCTCATTGTTTCTCATTCTTACCATCATCCGTTTCAATCACATCCTTTAAACAAAATCCAAGCTTCTCTTTAACTAAATCGAGTTAAGGACAAAGGAAACAAGGCAAGAAAGAGCTTCACTATGTCGCCATCTGTCAACGGTCACCCACTCAAGTTACCAACATATTTATGCGTTCCTGTCAATCCATAATCAACTTTAAATATTCCATAATAAGGTTCAAAACAACTGCTAAAATTGTTTTATCCAGTTTAAGATTTTCGGCTTTCACTTGGATAAACAAAAATCAAACTTATGTCGCGGTAATAAGAGTGGCGTAAAGTGAAATAATAAATTTGTATTTGCGAGCATCTAGTCACGTTCTGGAAGGCGATAAGAAGGAAGACAAACGCGTCCTTTCGAGGGCACTACTTCCAGACTGGCGTGCAAAAAAACTACAATCCAATCTCGTCTCTATTACCGTGGATTTTAAACTATAACAGCGTGAATACATTTGGCAGGTATTATAAATGGATCCTGTTATTTTCCTTGGGAAAAACAAGAATTCTCCTTGTAAATGGATAGTGGGAACATGACTTCTTTATTAAGTGTGAGTCGCTGAAATTGTTTTTGGTTCGAACATTAATAATTTTGAAGATTAATACAAGTTAAATTTACCGTTTTTCGCAGATTTAAATTTTCAAAGTCAAAACCGCTAGTTCAGGTCTGGTAATGGGAAAGATATAAAAAATTTATTCTGAAAAATAGTATTTATAAAATAAAATTGAGGCTGCGTGTGATAGCAGCGGTAGAGGTAGCAATTATGATTTCTCAAGATTCAATCATTTATGAAGCAATTAATTTATAATAACTAATAATAAATAACACAACGGTTTAAGACAATATAAATATCACTTATCGTTACCCAATAAATTTGCCCAACACTTCAATGAAACCCATCATAATAATGTACAATATGTTCCTACATACTTAGAAATCTGGTATGTTTATTTGCCAGTCCTTAATTATACTTTGAAACATTTTGAAAATCGTCAATAACTCAAAAAATTAAAAATTATACTTACCCAAGCACAAACAGCCAAATATCCAAATAATTCCTGACAAAGAAACCCATCAGCGTTTAAGTCCCCTAATAAAATCTATACAAAACACGCAACGCTTTCGCGAACTCAATAAAAACTCCGACCTTTTCCCACTAAACAATGTCATAAATATATGGCCTCGGCTTTAACCCTTGTCAACAGTGACACTAAGTCCTGGTGAGAGCGAGGTTCAGGGTTTCGATGATGTGTTTTGTATAGGAGGACTTGTAAAACCTCCTAAAGAAACTACAGCCTAGTTTGACAGGACATGTTTACTTGAAGAATGATGCACGCAGTGAGTTTCGCTTACTTTCTGAAGTCTCGTGAATCTTAATCAGCTGTAACAGAACAGCGATCCTTTGTAAGCTTTTATGCCTTCAACCCTGGCACGGGTCTTTACCCGCAACCAGCGAAGGCATGGAGCATACTCCACCACGCTACTCCAATGCGAATTGGTGGAGATACGGGTTAGTGGTCAACTCGTGTCGGATGTTGTCACACTGCCCAAAAGGCCTCTGACCAGGTTTAACGACTGTTATCTATCAATAACAACGATGGCGTAAGATGCCTCCGAAGCACGGACGCGCGCATTAGCGTTCACCCATCCAAGTACCGACCGCGCCCGCGGTTGCTTAACAATGTGATCGCTTGCGATCCACACTACCAGCGAGTAATATGCGTGCCAAAATAAAAAATAGTAAACTTATTACACAATCCTCATACAAAATAAGGAAAGTCCGAGCCTTGTTATGTAGGTTATCACATACCAATAATATTTCAGTCCATATCACACTCCGTCGGTTAGGGCTATCCTTCAGGAGTAAAGGATTCAACAAGACTTATGTTGGCGATTTGTTCCAGCGATTGCTGTCGAGATATGGGAGCCTGGTAGATATACTATGGTCCGCGTACGACTTATTTCCCTGTTTTTGGGCAGGAATTTACAGGATAGGCTTTACCAGCATTTCCTAACTTTATTATAGGTGTCAACTGTCAGCAGATAAATATAATTAATTAATGGCTTCGTAAATTTGTTTCAAACGGAATATTTATGCGAGTTCTCACAATCCATCCCCAATTCCAAAGCAAGTTTCGTCTTAATTTTGAGACGAATCAATTATTTCACCATAATAAATATTATTTCCCGTTTTATAATTATTATGTTAACAATCACCTTATCACATAAATTATGCTTAAACTTAACCAAAAACGATAGTCATCATACTGAATATTAGGAATCACTTATGTCGTATTGAAATTGCCAATTCTCTCCTTTTGTATCTGTTCAAAGCAAGAGTTACTGGCATTTTCTACACAAACATGTTAAACCATAAGTAAACAATGATTGCAGTCAAGCGTAAATCTATCAGATGTAAAATGAAATATTATCACCAACATTCAGAATGTAAGCTAAAGATATTTATACGAATGTTTGGACGGTATGCTTCCAAACCCATATACGAAAACCTCAAAGAAAGAATGTTTATTCTGAAGCCATGCCTTTCCCGAATGTAAGACACGCCGCTTTTTAATTAATATCGCTTCCAACTGACTCCTAAAACAGGGTTTAGTACAGCATAAGAGCTTCGCTACACTCGGTCTCGTATAATTTTCGTGTATTCTTTGCAAATTTACTAGAACATTTGCAATGCTGATCCGTCCCCGTGGGTATACGTTTTCGTAAATTGGGACACCGTCTGATTTGTGGCTGAAACGTCTTTATTGTAATGGGCTTAGGGGCGATAATGTTTATTCATTTCTTGCGGATAGAGAAGAAGGTAATTCGTATCATAGATATGTATTACGTGATTAAGAAAAGTGGAAGAACTATTTCTTTTAGATGATTGCTGGAAAGAAAAACAATTGAGCATCTACACCACGTAGTGATAAAACAATATAATGTATTAAACTTCACTTAATCACTACCATAATAATATCCCACTACCATATCCTATACTTAGCAATCCACTCGGCAACTTCTAGCTACAACATCTGAACATTCTTAAACAAAATGCTACAAATTTTTTGTCGAAATGATTGATGAATGTTTTTCACTTTACCAGCTGTGCCACGCGGTTCCACCCGCGTTAAGAATAGTAACGTAATGCCTGATAGCCTTCCTCATGAATGTAGATATCATATACAAAAAAACTGACTAAATACTACTCAAGTCCCCAAGTTGAACACACACAACAAATTTCATCAAAATCAGTCCAGTCGTTTAGGAGGAGTTCAGTGACATTCACACGCACATAAGAAATATATATGTGTCATACAGTACTTATGTGATACAGTAAGAAATATAAAAAAGGATGATTGGATCCAAAACTAAAGTGACGATAATCAAAGCAGACACAAAAGTATCTCAAATATACCTAAATATAGAAAAAATATAGAAATTAATAACACAATTAACATCTTACATCTTTAACATATAAAATGTTTAAGACAACGACACAACTTTCATTCTTAAACTTTTGAGAATGAAAATTTTTCATACTTATAAAAAAGATCAAGACTCCATACAAATCTATCTCCATCCCATAAGATTTGACGTTATTCCGGTAACTCCCAAAAGGGCAATTTGGGGGACTTATGACCCGTCACCAGAGATATGGGTTGACCGGAAATTTGTATTACATTAATCAATCTCAACACGTTTTGTGAGTCCACCTTCCTGAATAGATGGACGATTTATTGAAGTGAAAATTCTTTGGACGCAATGAGAGAATTACTCATAATTTATGAGTTAGGTTTTTGTTGAACTTAAAGAGGCTTCACATTGAATTGGTTGCAAGTAGTGCTGCTTTTAGCAATTCAAAAAACTTTCTTAATAAATCTCTAGCCTCGATGTTGGGTTAGGTTAGGGTTAGTTAACAGGGTGAAGAGTCCTGGGTTTGATTTCCGGGGCCGAAGTTTAGATGGTGAATATTCCGTTCCTAGTTTGTGTGTTTGGATAATTGTCGGTGTGCGCGTCCATGGCACCCACGATACGGGAAATCCAAGGGGGTATGAAAATAAGGCGTTATTTATTTTCTTTATAATGAGTGAGTCAACCAATTACGTTAAAGCTAACTGTTTGACGCCGCACAAGCCTGCTCCCGAAAGGGCAATTTGAGGAGCTACTTAGGGACATGTCGCCAGAGATAAGGGTTTGACCGGCAGATGATATTAAAGGGAATGGGTGTTTACTAAGCGTTCTCGTTCGAAAGTCGATAGTAAAATTTAAACTTTTCGAAAATGAACCATTTAAAAAAACCAAAAAACTTATGTGGTCAAAAATTCCTGCACGCACAAGGCCGGCTACCGGTAACGGATTTTTGTATTTATCATTTTGAATCTTATTTCATTGCGCTTAGCATTCAGAATTCGTTAACACCGACAAATACAATACAAGGCTACGTCGATTGAAGAGCTAATAATCAATGGGGATGAAAGGTTCTTGAATGGCAACTGTCAGTTAAAGGAATACAGGTTACCCTTCGCTTCGAGGGCCTGATGTCCTGATGAAAATAGTGCAAAACTGCTGGATTAAGAGTATGCAGGACCGGATGCAGTGACCCCAACTAATAGAGGCTTGTGTCGAACAGTACGCGTCTAGAGGCGGTGAATGAATGAGTCATTGAATTCGAGTTTCAGTGATAAGCATTCACTTAAATAACCTAAATTGCCGCATGTGCCGGGACACACAACGTGCCTGATCGAATGTCCTACACTCCAGTGTGTAATAATATGGTGTTGAAGCCATAATACTGGGATATCCAATCAAAATATTCACAACAATCAATCAAGATTTTGACGTAACTATTTACCTAAATGACATAGATATTAATTGGCATGCTACGAACAAGTATTTTTTTAACTATTTTTAAATTTTCTTATTTTTTAGTTCGGCTTGCTCTTTCTTAGAGATTGTTTTATTAGTTTTAAAGCTTTTATTTTATTCTATCACTTAGATGTTTCCATCTTAGAAATCTCTGAACTAAGAAATATAAAAAACCGAAGCACCCTTTACAAATCTTACCAATTTCCAACGTAAATAAACTATGGCAAAAAATAAATAAAAAGTAGGTATTGTCTCTTAAGCATTAAACAAATACAGCATTGAAATCCATAAATCAAACAACCCGTATTCACGTGGATGTACTGACCGCTGGCAACACTGAAACCGACCCGAAACACTGGCTCATAAAGACAAAAGAAACAAAGCCTTTGTCTATGGATCAGGTACATTTTTTTAAACAATGAGGGGTCAGTACAAGGCTAACAGGGTTACAAAGCTACACGGCTCAAAAGTTGAACAGGGATTTTCAGTTTGAATTACGTAGTTAGACTTTGAAACACAATTTCAAGCGTAGCAACTTTTACTTTAATTGATTCGAGGGACGTTTTCTGATAATTAAATGGAATATCATTTTATTACTAGAGCGTTACTTGTTACAACAATTTTGAACGCAAAACTTTTTTAACTTGAAGAATTGCATTTAATAGCTCTCATAAAGTCATTTATAAAATCATTTTATTAAATACAGACTACCCAACTTTGCACAGATTAAAACAAAGTTTAAATTCTCTTTTTTTAATAATCTTCATGAAAACAACCTTTGATCTCTTATTTACAGCATAAGGGCAAGAATTTTTAAAATTTATAACCTAAGTTTGTCGTCACAAAGCAATAAAACTTCTTTGTAAAAGTCCTGTAATAATAGGCCGTATTCAAGATTAGTGCGTTCAGACATTAGACACTTCATATAAATTTATGAATGTAAGTTTCAAAAGTTTAGGTAGGAAGTTGCTAACTAGAATGGCCAAGTTATGCTTTTTATAGCGCATAACCCCGCTGGTAGTGTGGTTCGCAAGCGATCACATTGTTAAGCAACGTCGGGCGCGGCCGGTACTCGGATGGGTGACCGCTAGTGGCAAATTTCAT
>DWQK01004328.1:0-10548 GCA_018231225.1 Noctuana stator
ATTTCGATGTCGAGGTCTTGAAGAATTTATTAGTGTGCATTGATCTATTATAAGGTTTTATGACATCTTTTACGACTCTGAAAATTACACAAGCTCACCAACACAGCTATATTAACGTTGGTCGTTGAACGATCGAATCCCTGAATTCCCAGAAGTGCTGGATCGATTTGATCGGAACCACCTATTTCGTAGTAACACGTCAACGCCAGCGCTTTCAAAGGGAGGACAAATTTGAACACACGAAACGACCCAGTTCAATTCTCAATCGTGAGAACAATGGGAGGATAGGCTATGGGCTAAAGCTCGATGTGAATGGTGCGCTCGTCAAGCGTTACGTGCCTTCGTGCTTTCCAATGCTCAAACAGCCTTTGAATTCGTTCGTATTTGTGACATCATAATAATATGACGCCTAATTGTATAGTATCTAGAAGACCGAGCTTATCACGTATTTTTTTCTTAGACGAATGAATGATCAGTTCCAGTCATTCGATCTTTTTATTATGAAGTAAAAAGATGTAATGCTCTTGCATGACTGTAGCATCACTATAGCAACGGATAGAGTAAAGATGGCAGCTCAAATTTACAACATAAAGTGGGAAGTACACTGCAAACATTGTAGCAGTTTTATCCCTGAAACGATTCAAAATTAAAACCTAACTAGATCGACTTATCGCACTCGAAACCCTCTGCATAGGTACTAAAATTTATGAAAATCGTTGGAGCCGTTTCCGAGATGTTTTATATACGAGTAGGTATATTACACGTTAATGTTATTATACTTTTAAAGTTATTAAATAGATAGAGCTACTACTAATAGGGCTTTATATACCGTGCGTTTAAAAAAATCGACAGACAAGTAGAACGCGCTCGTACGTGTTTGTATGTGTTAGGTAAAAAACAAACGTACTAGGCGGGGTCCCTGTGATTGCGTCAGGCATGTAGCTGTTAATTAATAAACAAAGGTCGTCCTCATTAACGACGCCTTTAAGAAAACAGAAAAATCTTCAAACCTAATGTCGACCGCAGGAGCCATAAGAAACGGTCTCGGTAACCGGGTCTTAACGATTACCTCCACGTTTCCTATTATATGTAAGCACTTTTGTACTTTGATCAGAAAGGTGTGATTGCCAGGATTCATGATATATGAAGTTACTACAGGCACACAATCTCGTGTGTGCCGTGGCATGAGTCTTCAATCGTTATCAGCAACCCGTATAATGTTGTAATGAATTATAATTTATAGATCAGATTAATATCTCAAAACAATTATTTAGTTTAAGAATTACTAGCACGTTTTCGAGTAGCTCTACGTAAGTAAAATAGCTGGTTTATTTTCACGTATGCATAGTACTTTACCAACTAATCATTTTGAAGTGCATATCATCTCGAATATGCGCGAAGATATTTATCTGTTCCTACGGGCAGATACAGTTCCGGTAGAAGTCAGCTCGATTTTCGATAAGTATTCAATTTCTTGGTAATGGATATTAAGTCAACTTGAGCTTTTGACGACTTTGCTTTGGTTGCAAAGTTCCGTAACACTATTTTTATCTACGTACGTTAGTAATATTTTTTACCGTTCCTGATTTTGGTCGTGTTAAATTGTATTTCAGTAGTTGTGTGCCCGATGGATTTACCCATTAAGCCATTACAAATAGTTTTTAAGTTTCTAGTAAATAAGACGAAAATTGAATATTAAAATTATAACAGTTTATTTGTTCAGAATCTCGAAATATTTATTTTATTTTAATCCTTTCGTTAAACTAAACACTTTATAAAAAAATTTCCAATTTTTATTTAAATAAATTGGACCTTACGAGAACAACGGAATCTGTGCCAGTTTGATATTTTGCGTGATTTAACAAGCCGCTCGTTAGCGTGGAACGGTCATTAACTCATTAGTGTAAAATTATGGGTAGTTTAATTATAACAAACCCACTAGGTTTTTGCATAATATTAATTAATATGAAATTACTTAGCCGTAGGCAGTGTATGAATAACAGTAAATTGTCAGTCGTGTAATATGTTGTTCTTTACTGTGAACGTTACTGTGAAATTTACTGTGTTGGTTACTTATCAACTGAAAGGAAAAAGTCAGCACTTGTAAAACATATAATTCAAATCCCAAGTGTTCAGTATAAAAAGTATGACACTGAAATAAAATAAACCAATAAAAGTTCGCGAGTCAGAGCGTCAGGGAAATATACTTAAATCTGTTAAAGCAGATAAACACTCTGCCGACAAACATTTTATAAGCTCCTTACCGGTCCGCTCGCGAACACCTCGTATTTTAATGTTTGCTATTGGATTTTACAAAATAAAACTAAAGTACTTTTCTATCTACCCGAGTATCAAAATATAAATAATAAAAACATTATGTATTCCTTTGTTGTGAATCAACATAATGAAAGTTCATTGTTCAAACGAGTACCTACTGATATGTTCCGTTTAAAACCCTGTATGTGTTTTAGTTGATGAAAAATTTGGCGTCGGGTGATCAACGGTCAGTTAGATCCTATAAAAAAAAAAAAGTAGGTTTTGGCAGTCGCACTTCTGGGTACCCTCTTAGATGAGAGGCGGTCCTATAAATATTATTCGTGACAGCATGGGAAACTTACGTAATTGATAGCATAATATAAAAAAATAAAAACAATATAGTATGACAATAAAGAAAGAGTTACAGTGACATTGTAGTACCTACAAAGTTGCAACGTCGAGTCATAAACGCTGATAGCAATCGCGCGGTGCACTCTTTTGTACCCGCGAATATGTAATTTGGTAAAAGCACAATGTCTCCCGAAAGAGGAAATAACTTTAGCTCCCAAGGTCTTATTTATAGTCCCCTGTGTAAAGGTAGTGTGCGACCCTCACCCTTTATACCCTACGCCATCTTGCAATGCGTGGGGTACGTACTGGCATACGCCGTTACAATAATTTGATTACTTGATTACGCTTGTATTATGGATAAACGCCATAAGCTTGCGTTATTCCAAAAGACTAACTGTGAGCCGTAGAAATCTATATCCAATTTCATTGAGTATTTACCCATCCCAACTCTTATTGCATATAAGAACAAATAAAATCACGTTGCATTTATTTATCTTCTAACTTTCAGATACTTTAAAGTATATAGGGCAGATCTACTTACTTACATTCTATGTATACAAGGAATTTTCCTACTATCATTACCGACGGTTTTTCTGTCGTTTTCTGAAGAGACCTTAAAAGTTAGCAAATGAGGTTGCATGCAACTAGAATTCTATTCGTATATACTATGTCCTCGTTCTAAGGAAATAAACTATTGAGTTGATATAGTAAAATCAAAAGCAGCAGCGCAAAGGGGCTCCGAGCAGGTTCAATGAGTATTATTATATTGATAGCAGTCGGGACCGACTACACTACTAGAGGGTCCTATGCGCGCTTCCCACTTCCCTAAAGCTCTAGCTTTCTTCTGCTTAGGTTACTTTGTTACATCTAGATCTATCAAAAAAGTATATCGAGTTGCTCCCCACACGGAAACCTCTCCCTAATAAGAAAACCGGTTCACCATAAAGAGCCACTATCAAGTCGTTACACAGCATTATAACACAACGTTAGGAATTTCCCTCTGTATTCTTGTCGTAAAATGGATTGATTCTTTTTTCTTTGAATCAGATTGCAATTAAATAGTTCTGGTATTCGACGGTTTTAAATGTCAGCAATCAAATGCACGTTCAGTAATTTTTTTTTGTTGCCGGGGTAAATATAGGCTTTAATTAAACCTTTTATGTTTAGTGAACCTTGTAGGATTTTTTTTATTTTTCCACGAACGGACCGCTTTGATTTCGCCAACTTTATTTAGTATTCGGATTACCTAGGTCAATAATAAGTCACATGTCGGTTGATTGGGTCTGCCGTGCATTCAGCGAATTAAGATCAGCGTATGAAAGGAAAATTTGTAACTATAAATTAATTCTAAAACGCACATACATGACAAAACGCAACATTACGCGAACCTGTCGTAATCGTGCAATGAAAAACGAGACAACATAACGTAAATAGGTTTACGTTCGTAGTGTATATGTAATTTGCTAAGTTAAGACGCTTCCTTTGTTCTATGGCTTACAAGTATTGTAAGCATGGAGCGTTTATCTTTCAAACCGGATTGAGCAATGCGTGCACCGCTGTTCGGGAGAAGGATTATAAAGGATAGATAATTACACAGTGGCGATTTATCTCTAGATTGCTTTACAGACAATTTTAAGTTCGTCATTACTTTACTACTGTTTTGTTATACTGCGCTAATTAATTAAGACTCTAAAGAGAAGGACAGTCTTTTTTGTATGTGTTGTAATTTGTGTTAGTAGCTATAACATCAAAGAAAACATAGGTGTAGGTATTTAAGTTAAATGTCGTCCTCGAGAACGGAGGTTAATACGATTACAATTTGTCCAGTAACTAATATCGTTTCGGATGGCCAAAGCCTAATACATTGTCTACGTGTTAAAGCGTGCTAGCTTAACAAATGATTAATGACCGAAAAAGTTGTTTGCGAAATAGTTTGTTGACACCATAGAAGTTGCAATACTCGTTTGTAATGACAATTTTACGTAACCTAGTAGCAAAGTAGTCTTCAGACTTCTTTTTTTTTTCAATTCTGAGATCTGTAGGATCTTTTTATGTCCATGCTGGGTTTGGTTTTAGTTCTTTCCTTGTCATAAAGCGTGGATAGGTTTCTGAAATGTCTTCTTTAGGAAGAATCTTTTATCCGTCGAATTCTAAATGCAAGCGCACATGTGATGTTATTTATGTAGGTACATAACGATCTATTGGATCTCTTTGTAAATTTTATATACCTATCTAGTTACGTTACATACGTTTTATCTTGTTTTCGTAAGTCTGGGTGGCCAGACGAAAACTATTATGAGTATGATTTGCTTTTACCACCATAATATTATGAGTCTTTATATTTTTGTCCGACGTCGGCACCGCATAATTATTTTTACGTAAAGTGTGAAGGAAGCACAAGTTTTGTTATTGAATGTAGGTATATGTTCTGTATACTACACTATGTTACTATTATACTATGTTCTATCTACCTTCTATTCTAGTTAGTGTTTCCAGTCACAGATCTGCTGGAAGAAATTTCTGTGTGAAATAAGCATTTTTTTTGTACAACTTTAATTATTATGTATGTTTTCTTGTATAAGTATTGTTTGTACCTAATTTAACATACCTAATGTAGCTATTGGCGTTGTTATTATTGAACTCGCAAGTTCAAAGTTAAGTAAAACAATACGAGTGGTTAAACCTTGCCCGTAACATTATAATGAAGCCCTAAAGTACCAAATCGTTTTGTTTCTTGTTAGGGCACATTGTTACAGCAAAGCAGAATCATACTTTATGTAATAATGGCCTTAGTTTATAATTCTGATTCCAGTCTAGAAAGTTTTGGCAAATAATAACTTGTAGGTAGGTATGTACATTATTTGTTTAACATATTTGCGACTGAAACATACTCGTAAGTAGTAGCAATGAAATATATACATAGGTGTTGTTATGCTGTGAATTATTTTAAACTAAATTTTGTCAATCATAATAGAAACTAGGTAGGCGTTATATTTCTCTACTTTCATCGATTGCATATGAAACTACATAATGAGGGTTTTTAAAGTTCAACCAATGAATTACAAGTCGAAGATAGATTGAAATTTTATTTATTCAGCTCAAAAAAGAACTAGGTAATTAGAACACGTGCTGGCTATCAATTTCTTTGTAGGAAATAATGCTACAATTTTACAGTAGAAGGGCATGCATTAATTAAATATTCACATGAATGGGGTAAAAACGACAAGTTATTGCCTCATTATGTTGTCAATTTTCCTCGACGACCGACCGACGTGATGGCCGTCGCGGTGACATGACATGTGAGTGTCGGCAGGTCATCAGCAATCTTTTTAACCTATTATTATGTTACTTAACGCCGTAACTTGTAAAAGTGACAAATAAACTTTTTTCTAACTTTCAGACATTGTTTAAAAGGTCTTTTAAAGTCTTAAAAAATTGGCTATGGTTTTTATATGGTGATTGAGAAGAAAACTAGAACAACTGCTGCTAGTTGCGTCATGTTTTACCTATTAGGGTTGTTGCGAATCAGCATTCTTCATTCAGCAACAAAAGATGCTGATTTTTAACACTGACATTCAAGTCTTAACGTGTTCGTTAAAGGCCGAACCGAGCGTAAGTCATGCAGAGATTCAGCCAATCAAGGACAGTTTACAAACATAAGCTGTCAATTGTTCCCACATTCGATTGTTTTGTCAACGTAATTTTGTTGGACGAGACTTTCGATCTTAGTTCAATTAAATAAAAAAAGAAATAAGTATTCAATTCAAATGTTTTCAATATTCTGAATCAGCGAAAATACTGGTCTGTATGACTAGAGATTGTTATAAGGTTCTTAAATAGGACAACATTTTAAAACTATTTGAGCGAGAAAATAAAGCCGGTAAATACTTTCAGGCTTTGTACTACCTATAGGTATTATTTAGCGATATGCGAGAGAAGAGGTTTAATAGGTATTTCGTTACATCATCATTAAACGGATAAGCCTCTCTATAAGTATCGTATCTTGTTAAGAGGTCAGTTCAGGTTGTTCAAAATTAAACCACTTAAATATAACTGACGCTGACTAGACCGCGAACCGAGATAGCCGAAGTTGTGCAATGCTCGAGAACTAAGTTTAAATTTTACGTGCTAACTGAGTACTCTGGTATCTGTGAAGTCGTTTGATTCGGTTTTGTTTGCGGTGACGATTCCACGGTATAGCTCAGTGATATATATTTTAATACCGTAACTAAGTCGGAGTTTATATGCTCTTATTTTAATCACGCCCTCACACAAGTACTAATAGACGATATTCATATAATTAAATATATTTTAATTTAATGTTATAATTTTAAGGTATTGTTATATATTTGTTAGGTGTAGTACCTGATTGTACTTGGTTCAAAAATGTTAACCAGGTTTGATCTTGTAGGTTGTACAATTTGTACACAAGTTACAAAGGAAATCAGAAATTTTCCCTATGCCAACAAAAGTATATAGAAACATGATAGTTCCGGTAGAGACAGTTGCCTTCCCCGACCCCCCCCTGACCTTCTGTCCGCCCATGGGCACTTCCCACGTTATTCTCCTCGTCTCTTTCTTGGGTGATCCAATATTTCTGGCAAGATTTTGAGTATTTATCTACTGAACAGAAATGAGTTATTTATGATAATTTAGGCTATCATTGCATTTTTTTCGTAACGATTAAAACCGGTAGAATAGTGTGTTGATTATAGGCTGTATGTACGTAGCTTGCAACTTCACCCGCAGGAGTTGCGAACATTTGAATGTGCAACCAAGCCCGTTATTATTACGGTTTTTTGTGTAAATGTTAAAACTATATTACCTAAGTATATACTCGGTTTTTTCGCATGTTCACACTGGACATGTTGTTATAGTCAATGATTCCTTCTTGATTTTAAAGTTTATAGTAGGATAAGGACTCTTTATTAATTCTACGGTATGCTTATGGAATCCAATCTTGTATATTTCGGAACTCAAAATTTATATTGATTGTATAGGATTTTTAGTCAATATTTTTAAATTTAATGATACTTAACGCTTTAAAACCTTTATAACTTATTAATTTGAAACCTAAATATCTTCATATTATCTAGTATATATTTATTCCGAAAGTATTTAAATAATATTACTACTATATAATTATACATACCTAATACAGTGCTTCGCCATAAGCAACGAGCCTATTTCATCTTGTAGGTACATAATGTGAGATGAAAATATACACTCTCAACATACCGACATAATAGACACGATTAGTCTGTAACTGACTAAATTTTGTCAACTCGTCATCACTATATTTCACTTATATTTAGAGCCTAACATATAATGACATTGCTCTGTAAGGAAAGTCAAAAAATACTTTGTCTTTATAAAAACTGTATGGATACAAGGCAAAGGTTGTAATTAAAATCCTAACATACACAATGTGGGAGTATAATTATAGCCTGCTGTCAGGTTCGAAAGCGTACGTTTCCTGTAAACTTAAAAGAAAACTCTATACGTCAACCTCACCAGGGAAACAGAACCAAACAAGATTTAAATTTTTTTTTAACGGTATGAATACGATCGCCTCTGTGTTCCGCTTGTATACGAGAACGTACTCTTTGTGTTGTACACAGAATTACGGAACACCGCACCGCAGCGTATGCAGCATTTCATACCTACTTTTCGGCAAAAGTACTATTTTAAGAGGTATTAAAGTGCTATTACGCGGTGCACTAAAGTATTAGTAGCTCCTGGAAATTAATTTGAAACCGAGAAAGTTTTCAGCTTCACGTGAAAGATGGAGACTTGTAAGCAGCTAATATAACTTTCAAAGACGTTCCCTTTCAAAGAAACTAATTGATAGTTTAATATTTTGAATAAGCAGGTATATTGAAGTATTGTATTATCAGAAGTCTTTGTGTGGAGCGTTTATACTTCAAATAGAAACGTGTTTGGTTGGCCAGTTTCGTTATAAGAGCACCTTAGGAATAATTGAAATACGATCTCGTCTAAAGGCTTAAGATGACATGAATTATCTTTAACTCGAGTCAAATAAAGGTCGCGAAGGATCAAAGCACGGGACGAGACACGACTGCTCCAAACTTTCGCGTTCGGCAACTTTCGGTTTATCTTTGGAAGTAAGTGGAGCGCTTTTAATGGCGTATTACTCGTATTATATTCTGATTTCGAACCGCAATTCAGCAATTAGGTCATACGAAGCGCGTCAGACGTAACAACACAGTGAGGTAATGAGGGTAATGCAGTGTAATCTGCAGCGATATGAGCGGCAGATGTTTCATTGTTGGAATTATTTTGGAATTTCTGCTCATTTACATGTTCGCACGTATCATTATAATAGTGTAAACCATTTGGTGATTCCCACCGCCGATTTCCATTTATAGATTTTTCGAATTATTGTGGTAGATATTATAGCCTTTTCCTTAGCCAATTAAACTTAGTCAATTAAATCTTTTATTAATATTTATCGACATAATTTTGCGAATCTTTTGTGAAAATCAAAGCAATGAGTTGAACTTAAGATTAGGCAGTGCTGGGTCTGAGTTGCACCTCCCATTGAATTGGTGTCGGATAGTAACTGTTGGCTTTAAGACGGGAGGTAATCGTAGGTAGACGAAATCAAATCACCGTCCAGAGCTTTGTACTGTCTCAGTGTAATGAAAACTAGAGTTACGTTTAATTAAACCAAAGCAAGAGGCTTGGTATAATTTTTCATGACTAATTAAAGTAATTAAGTACACCGAACGCAATCAAGGAAATTTAAAAACAGTCTTCGTTCATTTGTAGTTTAGTGTACAGTACTGTGTTACTGTACAGAAACGTTAAACTAAAGCTTTAAAGTAAAAAAAAAATACAAGTAATAAACAACGACATTGTGTAAAGGTTTGGAGCCAATTTATCGTTAGGTTAGGTTTGGTAATTACATTAGGCACTCGTGTGTTCCCGTGACTCCGCCCACAGTGTTGCGGTGGAACACCGCCAGGTGTTAGTCGGTTGCTTGGGAGGAGACCGAGACGGGAACGAGAACGTCGTAATTTTCTTGTTTCTTAATTTCGTCCGTTATATATTCATTGTTCAGCTTTTTATCACACATTCCTTGTATTTTGTAGACATAGATTCAGACATTATTTATTTAAAAAATATTAAAACTAAATGTAACTCGCAATTATTACAAATTGCATCGTTGACTTTATCAGGCGATTGATTTGACGATATTGTTTACCTGCGGCGATTATTACACCGAACACGCAATTTAACGATTTCGCGTGGATTGTGCACCGTAGGTTCTTGCCTTTTTGTCTTGCTTCGCTAGGTTCGAAGGGGGTGATGTGTAAGTTTACGTCGTAAAAAGTGTTAGTACGTTAATTCATTAATAAATTAATAATAATTAGTAATATAAAAATAATATAAAATTGTTTTTATTTATTGTAAGGTTACCATTTATATAATCAAATAAATTAATCATTAGATGGACTTTAAGCGCCTTCATGGCTTTACCAATATTATAAAGAGGAAAGATTTGATTATTTGTTTGTTTGCTTTGAATAGGCTCCGAAATTATGTTACCATTAGAATCCTACTCGCACATTATCTATATACATAGACTACATTTATATCGCCGAACAACGTTTACCAGGTCAGCTAGTTAGGTATATAAAATTTAATTTAAAAAAATCAGATGGACGGGCTTTTACTTCATCATGAATGCAGCCATTCTGTTCCGGAAACGTTAAACTTTCGAGACCGATTTTCCACAGTGTGGACTGCCGCCACCGTCATGACTGGCTGGCACTTCGCCGAGTGCACTTTGAATCGATACGTTTGATATCATATGTGTCGATCACTGAATTAAGTTGAATCTCCAGTAATATCGGGCGCGATTGACTATTTACACACATGAATTAACTACGTGAAAAACTACTTCATGTTGGTAAT